>JAUUDY010472684.1:0-19209 GCA_032361765.1 Panulirus inflatus | reverse complement strand
ATATATTTTTTTTTATGTCTGCTTATAATTTTACTATTTTTTTCATACTTGACCGATGTTTCCCTTGTTAGCGAGGCAGCTTCAAGAATAGATGAAGAAAGACTTCGTTTGCTCACATCTATTCTCCAACTGCTGTGTGCAATGCACTGAAACCACTGCTGCCTATCCACATTACAATAAAAGTATAACGTTATGATAATAATGAAATGAGAGTCATGGAAAATGGTTTTGTTAAGTTGGAAGGTAATGGGGCAGGGCGGTTGGAGTAGTCGGTACTGCAGTTGAATTTCTTAAGGAAGGGGGTGTGTGGTTACTTAGGATTTTCAATGAATGAATGTATGATAATGGTGAGGTGCCTGAGCACTGGCAAAATTCATGCACAGTGCTGTTGTTATAAAGGCAAGGGGGCTAAAGATAAAGGCGATAGTGTTAAAAATAAACACTCGATCTCTATCTTTTTCATTTAAAAAAAAAAAAAAAACTGCCAGCAGGTGGGATACTGAGTGAAATGTATTTTGTCATATGATCAAATAGTATTTAGTAAAGGTAGCAGGCAGAAGCATTAGGCAGAAGTAGTTTGGAACATCAGGCAGAATCATTGGGAAGACACATTATGTAAATGTAGCTGACAGGAACATTTAGGAAGGAGCATGCTAGAGATGCCCTCTGCCAATGGCCTGTAAAGGGTGAGGTACTAAAGGCTAAAAAGCAGCAGTGGAATTCAAATTACAGAGAATCTTCTATCATGGCATTACACATGACAACTATATAGTAGATGGGAGCAAATGAGGCAATTTTTTTTGTCTTTCTGGTGCTGCCTCAGTAACACAGGAAACGGTGAACATATATGAACATTATTTTGCTGCATGTAAAAGGACGAGATGACACATCTTTCCAGAATCAACATTAAAGTGTGTAGTTGTTTTACTGCGCTTACATTAATAAGAATAAAATTCGTAAAAAAATATAACGTTTGCTTATCTGTTTATTTATTAAGAATCTCACCGAAAATAAGTACTAAGTAGATGGGAAACAATAAAAATTGATCAACATTAATATGACAATAATGTCATTGCTAGCATAATACTAAAATAAAACATGAATCTTTCATATACAATACAAATGTGTACATAAAAATATGATGCCTTTTAAGATACTTTATAAAAAAAATTTACTTTAGAATATCAAGTGAATACTCCATCAGCAGCTGCTGTCATTTTGAGCCCTCCAAGTGTGTACAGCAGATATTCCTTATTGGCCTCGTCACCCTCATTTTCCACCCAAAGCTTCAGGAGAAATGCAACTTGGCTCTCCACGCTATCCTCCTTCTCTGCTTTATCTTTCTCAATAAAATCAATCTGAAAATATACATATTTTTACATAACATTAAAGAGAAATAAAGAAAAGTGGGGAAAAAAGGAAGAATATGGTATGAACTAAAATTCTGCTGCCTGAAAAAGACTAACTTTCACACCTCATAAACTTATAAGTTGGATCAATATATTTTAAACAATATCTCTGTTATATTAGTTTTTATGAACAAAGAAAAATCTTAAAATTCATAACTCTTGTCTTGGTATTAATGAAACTGATTTCATCCCTTCCCACTAAGTCATCCTTTGCATCATTCATAATTTATGCACACCTGGTACCCTCCCAATTGTTCAAGTACTAATAAATCAAAGCATCTTTCACTCCACCCTTCTCTCTTTTGTTTCCTTCTCCCCCAAATTCTATTACTGATATGTATATCCTCTTAGTTTCTCTTAGCTCAACTTTTCCACATGTCCAAACCATTTTAGCATATCCTGGTCAGCTTTCTAAATCATACACCTCTTACTACCACACCTCTCTCCTACATTGTCATTCCTTATAAAAAGACTTCTCCCTTGTTCCAAGACCCTTGCATTCACCTCCCTCACCACCCAATCAATAAACAGATTAAACACCCAAGCTTAAATCACATATACTTGACACACACCTTCACAAAGAACTACAGTACTTACCCTTCTCCCTTCCCACTTCCACACATGCCTTACTGTCCTGGTAAAAACTCCTCATTTCATTCAATGACTTACCATTTATTCCGTATAACTGTAGCAACTTCCACAATGCCTCTCTGTCAACTCTACCACATGCATTCTCTATATCTGTAAATGCCACAAAAAATTTGCTCTCTTTCTCTAAGTATTTCTCATTTAAACTGTTTAAGCAAACACATCCTGTGGACACCAGTGCTGATCTGAGAGAAAGGGCCAAAACAGGGAAATGTCTGATCATAACCTTAAGAGGCACTGAAAGATACCAAGAAAGACAAGATATAACAGAATAAAAAAAAGGGCATTTGAAATATGAAATAAAGAGAAAAAAGTACAAATTAGGAGTTACAGTAAGGTAGTGAACACAAAGCAAAACAATTTCTTGGGAGATGATGAAATGTAGGACAAATGTAAGAATGTCACTAAAGCATTCTATCTCTGATGCTTCTTGTCTATGGAAACTCCCCTCAAGTGGGTGGTAACATCAAAACTGTCTCTATAATGGGTGAACTCCATTAAAAAGAAGACCGAGACACAGATGAATAAAGAAAACAATTTGGGAAAGAAAGATGTCCAACTGTAAATGCAACAAAGAAGTCAAGAAACATATGTGCAAATAGCTAACCTCATCATTTTTGAATCCAAGCTTTTTGAAGAGAAGTTTCCATTTGTCTTTTCCCAGTTTGTCTAAGTTTTTGGCAAGGGCCCTCTGCTCCTCCTCAGTGATGGCTTTAATCTCAGGTCGCTCCTCATCTCCTCCATCCTCCTCCATATCCTCCACCTCCTCCTTCACTCCATCATTCTGTTCGAGAACTGCAATAACCTTTTCCTCTTCTTTTTCATCTTCTTCTTCTACTTTAATATCTGCTGAAAGCTGTGACTGAAAGTACAGAAAATACAGATTAGATGTGAACAAATGAAGCCTTTTCTTCATCTGTTTTTGTTGCTAAGTCACTAAAATGGGAAATGGTATTCACATTTACTGTCAACTTCCTCCTTTTACTCCCTCTTCCAAACTCTGTCACCAGCTTCAGCAGTTTCTCACTTGAATCTGCCACCAGTGCTGTATTATCACCAAACAACTGACTCATTTCCCAGACCCTCTCATCCCCTACAGACTGCATCCTCGCCCCTCTCTCCAAGACTCTCCTCCACCTCTGACACATAAATCCTCTTTGTCGACCTTTCCTCACTCATTCTTACCATATGTCCAAACCATTTCAACACACCCTCTTCTGTTCTCTCAACCACAGTGGCAAAAGGCAACTCTAGTGCAGTGTTTACAGAAGCTCCTACCTAATGTTCCCACTAACTACTTCAACCTAATACTCCTCCATACTACTTCTACCTAATGCTTCTGCATCAAATGTTCCTACCAACTACTTCTATCTACTGCTCATACCATTTTGCCAAAGGGCAGGGCTAGTGCATAGTGCTCACCACAGGAAAATCTAAAGTTATGACGAATGAGTTGGGAGAATTCAATGTTGTTTACTGTTATGTATAAAGAGAGATTGTATGTTTGTGGACAGAATGCCAGTAGTCCTAGTGTGGGTGAGGCAGAAAGAAAAAACAGCTACCTGGGTTAGAGGAGTGAAACCACCGAAATGCTGCCTCACTATCTAGCCGTCACTAACCCTCCCAATACCCAAGCAGGTAGTACTGATTAAATGCCTCCCTAGTCGTTGGCTACCTACCAACTACAACCTACTGAATTGTATACTTACAGGCAATTCCTTTGCTAGTTTTCTGATCATCGTAGTAAGATATTCTGGTAATGTGGCAATAGGACTAGCAGAATGAGTAAAGAAATGAGGTGAGCGGCAGGCCAGCAGTCGTAAACCTCGCCAACCAAAATTGCTGTCATTAACCAACCTGAAAGTTTACATGAAACATCCATGAAAAATCTAATAAAAATAAAAACTAAGGTAAATAAGCTATAAACTATGCAACCCATAGTATTTTGTAAAGTAATATCCAATTATCATTCTATCTTACTCTGACAGCAAAAGAAAAATTTTGGAAGCTGAATGAAAATGAATTCATGTGATTAACAAAGTATGGACTGCAAAGGTGTTTTAGGATCATCTATGCTCAGGAAACTTGTTTCTCTGTAACTCTTACTTACAAAATTTTTTTACTCTATGAAGCAAAATAATCAATGCCCATACCCAAATTGTCATGCCTACAACATAAAACATTTCCAAAACAATTAATGTGATGCTTAAATTTCAATCCATTTTATTTCACAACCTAACATTTTTTTTGCCTTTAGCTTTTCCTACATGTTTTCACTTAATGCTTTTCTAATGTATTTTTGTAATGTTTTCATCACTCCAAGGCCCATTCAGGATTTCCCTAACCCCCAGCCTCAGTATATCATTGCAATTCCAAGTTTAAATCACAGGAATATCAAAATACATTCAACATGACAATCCTAAGTTGGCAAAAATATGATAAACTGGATACTTACTTTTCCTGTTCTTTCAATTCTGATTTTGGGCTAAGTTGTTCAATGGCAGGAGTGAAGTAAGTTTCAAGTGCTGGTACAAAGTCTCGTTCAGACATCTTGCATGCTTCTAGGTTATTTGGATTTAGGTTCCAAAGTCGAGTCATCTCAGAGCTTTAAGTGGGATAGAAGTGAGCAAAATATGAAAAAAGAAAGAAAAAATCTGGATCTTCATTTAGTTCCCTGTCTTTCTTAAACATCAATATTTATTATGCATAAGCATTATCTATCTATTCTTAATTACCTCAGGACCAATGTTTATGGTTTTACCCAAGACCTTTTTAAAGGTTCCTGCAGCCCATGGCTGTGCTACTTCCAGTAGTAAGGAAAAGTAGACTCCTCTGGAGTGAGATTTTTCACCTGTGGTGTAACCTTGTGCAAATATAGTCTGGTAATACCTGCATGAACATGAAATACAATGAATCATCCTAAAATGCCTTTAAAACAACTTTGACTTTCAATACAATACAACACTCAGAATTATTCTTTGCACTGTAGTCAAAAATCATAGTCTACCCAAATTCAAAACAATTCATATGACATAAGCCCTCCTATATGAGTTCTGTTACTAACCAATGGCAATAACATTTTCACAGGAATTTCTGTATGGTTTTTATGAAGTTTAAAAAAATTTGGTTTTTATGAAGTTTAACAAAATCATGTTATCTCTGAGGGAAAGGGAAAAAGAATAGTATCCACATGTCTCCAATGTTTTGTAGAAGGAAACATTTGAGGGACACAGTACAGGGGACTGGAAATTCTCCTCTCCTGTATTTTGTTCCATACTTCTCTGCAGTTTCCAATGTTAGCAAGGTAAAGCCACAAACACACAAAGAAAAGACCGTACTTGTTCACATCCATTCTCTACCTTTAATTGTATAATGCACCATTACCACAGCCTCCTTTCCACAACAAGACAACACAGACCTTTCTCTGATTCCCCTTTGCTACTTCATATTCCCTCAAGTTCAATGATAGCACTTCACCCCCTGTATACCACAACATTCCAGTTCACTTATCCCAAGCATGCTATTCACCCTTCTGCATGATCAAGCTCCAAACAATCAAAATAATTTCTAATCCAGCCTTCCATCTCCAATTCAGTTATCTCTTTCTCCTGGTTCTCTTCACTTCTGACACATATATCCTCTTTGTCAAACTCTCCTCACTCATTCTCTCCATATGTCCATACCATTTCTGCACAACCTCCTCAACTCTCTCAACCAAACTCTTCGTAGCACCACAACTTTCTTACCCTATTACGACTTACTCAACTGACCATCCTTACAACACATTGTTTGCAAAAATTTCATTTCCAACACATGTAATGTATTTCATATGAGCAAAGGTAGAAGTAGCAGGTAGGAACATTAGACAGGAGCATTAAGTAGAAGTAGCAGGTAGGAACAGTAGGTGGGAGCTTTAGGTAGACGTGGTAGGTTGGAACATTAGGTAGGAGCCCCTGAAAACACTGCACTAGAGTTGCTCTCTGCCTGTGGCCTGATAAGGTTGAGGCACCAAAAGCTACAAAGCAATACTGGAGTTCCCCTCTTATGGTGACACTTTTGCCATGGCTGCCTCCCCTTGAGGAAGTTCCCAAAGGAAACAGGCATCAGAAATACAGAAAGATAGACAGAAACACACATCCACCCTCTCCTGTCCATTCTCAATTATAGTCGATGCCTCACATCCATGCAACATCACTGGGACAACGATACCTTCAAAGACATCCATTTTCACCCTCCAAGATAGTGGTCTCTCTTTCTACACACTCCACAAATGCTCTCGGAGCCTTTGCCCCTTCACCCATCCTATGACTCACCTCTGCTTCCAAGGTCCATTCGCTGATACATCCATTCCCAGGGAACACAATGAAACCAAAGCTACCTGTCTGCAAGCAAGCCCCACAGGCCTTTTCATGATTTCTCCTGGCCACTTCACATGTCCTAATTCAGACCACTAACAGCATACCATCCCCCACACACCACATCACCCCAGCTCACTCTATCCTGTGCACATCCCCTAACCTCAAGCATGTTTAGGCCATGGTCTTCGTCTCTTTCTGGCATTACCTCTTAATATAGGAAACAGCAAACATGTATAAAAAAATTATATATGTATACAAACACACAGAAATATTCTTTCTCACTTTTCCATCTAATAAAAAATGAAATAGAAATAAAAATACTTAGTTCAAATAATTAGTCCATATACTGACTACTTACTTGCCCATGGAGAATTTATTTTTTGAATCAGCATCTCGTATGACATCTCCTACTTTCCGTTTCTGACGTACCATTCTTGACGATCTATAATCACCATCCTCCTTCTGCTGCAAAAATGTACGTTGAGAAGAATGGCAAATCCTTTCTCTATTTGATGCAGTGTACTACAAGCATCTGAGAAAGCACTTACTTGCAAGGGTTTAAATTCCACCTAAACCTCCCACCGAATAGGATAAAATCCATGAAAATTCCCTATTTCAACCTCTACAAATGAGTAGGTTGCAGTAACTTTTATTTACAAAGATTCAACACCAAATCAGCAACTTTCTAAAGATTATGATGTCATAGGCTCAGTTGACATAGACCCATACACTGATTCACTCTTAAGTCTTTTGCTAATCAGTGCCACAATTGAGAAAATGTTTTACAGAAAAGGGAAATGGAGAGAGAGGAATGCTCAGAGGGCTCTGGTCTCAAAATCTACATTTCTCACATGCAGTCAAAACCCCAAGAGCAAATGAGAGCCTACCCACATGAAGGATGACAGATTTAAAAACCTAACAGCAAAAGAAACTGAAAAACAGACGTACCTTTAATGAAGCTTTGACTTTTAAATCACAATATTTTTTCAAGGAAACAACCTCAGTTGTACATCAACTATATCAGGAAGGAAAAGAAGAACCAAACTAAGATAAAATCATAAAGGCTTTTTGGAAATCTTTAACCTCCCTGTAAGCCACTCATTTTACTATGATAGAGATTTCCAGAAAAAGTCCAGCATTTCTCTGCTCCTGATTGTAGTACAGCTTTGATGTAACATAAACCCCATAAAAGTGGTCATGGGTTTATAGAAAATATAAATTTTTTCATATATTTGATCACTCTTTCTAACATAGCACTAGCATTAGGAAGACAAAAAAATGGCCTCATTTGCTCATATCCACTGTCTAACTGTCATGTACAATGCACTAGAATCAGAGCCCTCCTATTCATAGCCAAGTCCCACAGACCTTTCTATGGTTTCCCTTGATCATTTCATGAGCCTTGGTTCTCCCCACTAACTGCAAGTCACCCCCAATTACAATAAGTTACTCCAGCATGTTCGGGCCCAATCACTAAAATTATCCTTCACTATATCCTTCTAACGCCTTGATTTCTCCCTTCTCCTAGTGTACTCCACTAGACATGCTTACCCTTTCAGTCAGCCTCTCCTCACTCATCCTTCTCATATGTCCAAACCTTTTCAGCATATCCCTTACGTATTACTACCATGCTTCTTTCTTACCCTATCATTTCCTATTTAATCAACACTCCTCACATTTTATCCTGAAGCATTTCACTTCCAACACATCCACCCTATTCCACACTATTTTATGTAGGGCCAATGGCTCATATCCACGCAATACTGTTTGGACTACTATACCATCAAAAATGCCCATCTTTGCCCTCACAGACAGTGATTTCTCTTTCCACACAATCCTTAATGTGCCCAGGACCTTAGTCCCCTCATCAACCTTATGGCTTACTTTAGCTCCCATGGTTCCATCTGCTGCCATATCCACTTACAGGTGTCTGAAGCACTCCTATCCTCCAGGTTGTCTCTATTCAAATCACACTCCAACTACCCATTTCTCTTCACTGCTAAACTAAATAACCTTGACTAACCATCTTACTAACGTCTGGTCATCCTCCTTGAGAGTCTTTGGGGAATCCTATGTTGTAGCCCCTGATACATCAAAAGCTTCTAACATGATGTGATACTGGGGTCTGATCTCCAAGCTCTCTTATTTTGGCTTTCCTTCCTGATTTGTCCTGTCTCGCTTCCTCTCAGGCTACAATCCATCTCCACAACTGGTGGTTTCAGCCTCTCCCTCTTTCCTTGTCAAGAGCAGTGTCCTTCAGGGTCTTCTCCAGTTTCTTTTATTCCTCTTTTTTTATCAATGATTTTCTTTCTTTGACCACATCCCCCATTCACAAACAGGCCCACACAACTTTCATTGGTTTCTCCTGGCTGCCTCACATGCCCTGGTTCAGTCCATTTGACTGCAGATTGCCCACTGAAAACCACATTGTTCCAATTAAATTATTCCCATACGTACCTTTATCAATCCTGCACATTCAGGATCCAAGCTTTTGTAATCTTTGTCACCGTCCTTAATCTCCAATTCATACCCTATTTCTCCATGTCCCCTCCACTTCTGACACATATATCCTCTCCTAACTCATTCTCTACATATATAAGTAAAACCATTTCATTTCCAACACAACCATTCTCCAAGATATAATAAAAATCAGTTCCTTTGTTTCTTCCTCATTTTTCTACTGGCAAATACTTCAAAGAAACAAAAATGTATAATTCATCCTTACCTCTTCACCCTTGCCACTTTGTTTTGCTTTTACTCTTTCATAACCTTCTGGTTTCTTGAATTCTGGGCATCCTTCATTCTTCCATTCACTCCACATTTCTTCTCTCTGTAAATAGGAAGTAGTGAAAAAATTAAGAAATTCATTAACTGCAAATTTAAAGAAAGATATGAAATGGTAAAGGTCTCATATGTGTGCTGGTTGAAATGAAACCATGACCAACTTAAATAGAGCTCAAATTTGTAAAAATAAATGAACCCAAATGAATTTTTCTCGCCAATAATGTGTTGGTGTCACAGAAAGAGCAACAATTTGTGTTATAATATCAAAAGGTGCTGTGAAGGGCTAGAGATAATAGATTTTCATCTGAAGATATCATGATGACAATGGAATCAACAGGAATTATGGGCTACAGCAAAATACTGGAAATTTGCAAACCAAAATTCATACTTAACAGAAAAGCTAAAGCAACATCAGAGTTTGAAATTAAAGCAAAAACAGTGATTACTAAGCAGGCAATACGTGAAGTAGGCATCACTAGAGGATATAAAGAGATGCATATGGAAAGATTAATACACTTGTAGGCAGATCTGTACGATCCATCTTGTTGTAAAGTAGGAAAATGCATTTAGGATGTGGTGAAATAACATGCATAATGAGAAACATAAATATTATGATGTTTTACAATATCTGGATCGAGTAACATGGAGCAGAAACACCTACTTGTGAGAGAATCTTATAAAGAGCATCTCTCCAGACCATGGTGGCTGAGTTTAAATCCTTTACCTTCTTTACTGAAAATATGTGTATGAATGGATTCAACTAAAGGAACATTACCTTTAAAATGTGTTTCACAGTACTGACAAACACAGGACCATCAGGAGGTGTTTCTTCTAAGAGAGTATATACAAGTTCCTCTGTCTTCTTGACCCATGCTAACTGCTCTTCTGTTAATGTCTCCCTAGAAGATGCATATATGATTGAGTAAACTAATATGTATTCTTTTCTTTCTTATAATGATATAAATAAGGTTATTCATAAAATAAAAGCATCACAAGCAAAAGAAGAACCAGTCAGTATATACAGATGTTATGCATCAACATTATCAAACTACTATATAAAATCTTCACACTTCTGAGATCATCTGCTTTCTATTTATTCATTTGCGTGCCTTTTCATTTCCTTATCCTGGGATTTATATTCTACATTCATTGCTCCTTAAACATCATACTTTTCTTGAAGGTTCAGCTTCACCTTTGAAATGCTCTTTTATCCTAAACTTACATAAATCATCATTCCAACATACTCTTCCTCTCTTTCCACACACTACACATCTCTGTTTACTGAAATAGCATTAAATTTCCAACATATCCATCCCCCTCAGTACAACCCCATGCCTTGTAACCATATAATATTGTTGGAACTGCTATTCCTTCAAACATACCCATTATTGCTCTCTAAGGTAATGTTCTCACTTTCCACTCATTCTTCATCACTGTACATTAAAATACCTAACTACCAAGTGGATGATCCAATCATAACTGCAAATATTAGCAATACAGTAACCAAGCTTCCTTACTGTTTAAATTTTATATTAGAAGTGAGGTACTGAGCCAGGATCAAGATCTGCAGTAATACATAGCGACGGAAATTGGCATCCGAAAACTGGAGGTCGAGCAACTTCTGATTTGTTAGGTACTTGGCAAAATACTGGTCCACCTGTAATCAGATATATTAATGATGAATGACAAGGTAGATCAAAAAAGAAATAAACTTCTCTTTGTAATGTGACATTACATGAAAGAAGTCAGTTGCTCCTTACAGCCCTTAGAGGCATTTCATGGTAATAAACTAAAGGATCTAAACCCCTTTGAATATACCATTATATTCAGAAAACCTTGTTCTCGTTAATCATACTTGTTACACAAGAGTCTGGTAAAAGAAACTTCTGGCACCCCAACATAATTAATTCAAGTCTTAATAATGTATTTACTAAGTGCTTACACTAAGAAGTACCCCACACAAAAAACACAAAACATTGTTGCAAATGGTACAAAAATGCTCAATAATTTTCAGTGTCTCGAGTTCATATGTTGGGGTCACCGAGATTCATTTTTAAGTAACAATCAACTAAACCATAATTTTCTAAATAAAATCATATATTACACAAACATGTGAGAAATCTATGTGTCCTATAACCAATGCTGCTCCATTATCAGGAGTACATAGTGTGATGTGTGGAATTTTTGAAAGTCTTTTTGTCACTGAGTTCAAAGAGTGTTCATTACTAATATCTGCTTCATTTTGTGTCATAGCTTCATAAATCAGAACCTAGAGATAGAGCATAGGTCTCACAAGACCAATGTACGAGAAAAGTCTAGGATATACCTTCTAGTAACAATGTGTGCAATACTACTAAAACATTGATAGGTGCTTATTTTGCCTCAAGGAAGAGGTGTGCAATTCAAGAATTTTTATTGTATATCACCCAGCCACAGGGAACAGCAAATGAAATAGTGAAATATATGTAATAGCAGGTTGCTAGGCCAAGATGTTGCCAAATGCTACAACTCGTACTGTCCTAACTACAAAAAGTCCCGAAAACACTTTAAACATAAGTGTTTTTATCTGTGCCTGTTTGCTATTTCCTGCCTTATTAAGTTAGCAGCAAGAGCAGATGGCTGAGCTTTGAAGGCAAAATCCTCATTTGGCTCCTTCTGTTCTTCCAACTAAAAAATACAATGATACTGGTGTGGAGGATTTCCAGCCCCAAAAAAACATACTTAAAGTGTCATGGGTGAAAATTATACCACAACTATTTCAAGTGTGCTGGAAACTACTCCCAAGTACTAATATATGCAAGTTGGAACTATATTCACATACTGTCAGATGTAGTGTTTTCTTCACAAGCCATTTCATTCTGAGTGAAGAAAAACAGCTAACAATATTTGAACAGGGACAATTTAACTGAGGAGCGAGTAAAAAAGGGCTCAACAAAATAATGCTTAAGGACATAAATCCCACAATTCATCATATCAAGGATGATATATGTCCCACCTGAACTACACAAAATGCATCTAATAGTTTGCAATGGAAAACTGGGATATTAAGAGATCTTTTTAATTCATATACCAGGTATCAAAGATCATAAAGCTTATATACAGGCATATAACTGAAAACTCTTCAGTAACATGCACCTCACTTCATTTGGTCACTGAGAATCAAATTAAAGATCATGACTGCAAGAATCAAGAGCAAAGTCTAGCACTCGACAGAAGAATTTTCATTAATTCTCAAAATTGATCTTTGATACAGTGATTCTGGTTCCCTTTAAGACCTAATTTCTTACATAAGATAAAAGGAAATAAACTACCTAAGCCAGTTAGTTGGGGAAAATGTAACAGGCTCATTATCAAGTGTGGCCACTTCTGATTCCCCACTTAGACCAAATACTGAATTACAGCTAGATGAGCTGGAAGGACATCTGAGACTGGTCAGCAAGACTTTTAAGTGACAATCCTGAATTCAACAGTCAAAAGATGTAACCATTCAGCTACCAACGTATCCAAAAACACCTGTATCATAAACAAATATAATACATACATCATATTACACATGGATGCACAAAACACAAGACTTACTAGGTGCTTAAAACTCTAAAATTAAAGGAAGAATTTACTGCTTATCACTAGTTCAACCAAAGTTCAACATGCCTGTTATGAATTTGTTGAATTACAGGTACATGAATTCTGCCATTATGGCATGACTTTTTACACCTTTTTTCAGCTGAGATGGTACTTGTAGCTTAGGCCCTAATCAAGGCCATCCCATTAACACTATATATTACTATCATCATAATTATACTTGATTGCCATTTCTTGCGTCAGTGAGGTAGCGCCAGGAAAGCGACGAAGAAAGACCAATCCACTCATATACACAAATATATTCATACATACTCATACATACATATACATACACATACACAGCCATATACATATATACACATGTACATATTCATACTCACTTGCCTTCATCCATTCCCGGCACCAACCCGCCCCACAGGAAACAGCATCGCCATCCCCTGCATCAGCAAGGTAGTGCTAGGAAAACAGAAAAAAAAAAAAGGCCACATTTACTCACACTCAGTCTCTAACTGTCATGTATAATGCCCCAAAACCACAGCTCCCTATCCACATTCAGGCACCACAGACCTTTTCATGGTCTACCCCAGACATTTCACATGCCCTAGCCTGAGCCAGGTACCTATTCTACTGACCGACCCCTAAGTGTGGACAAAAAGCTGGGTTGACTGTGGACTGACTGCCACAATCCACATTCAAAACCCATGTACTCGACCCTCAGTAGCCCATGAATGTGTCACGGTCAAGTCAGGAAAGCTAAATGCTACACCTAAAGCATTTTTTTCATACCTGTTCGTCACTTTTCCAAAGTTAGGTAGCTTCGTGAACATTTGAAAAATGCCTAATTTGCTCACATCCACTCTTTAACTGTCACATATGATGCACCAAGAGCAGCGCACCCATCCACAACCACGGTCCACAGGCTGTCTCATGGTTTACCCTGACCACTTCACATGCCCACTTATCAATAATACATCACGTCTGGTAATGCACACACACACATCCATACGTACATAAAAATTCCTGGTATTTTCTAAATTCGGTGAAGCTTCCTTGAATAGAAAGACAAGCAATTTCCTGAACCTACCATCTAAAGCAGAAAATAAATGATTGGTTATCTAAACCTTGCATTCAATAATCTAAATGCTCATATAGTTTCAAAAATCAAGTTCAAAATAACATGATTAAGCATGGATTTTTCCAAACCTTCATTCATCAGATACAGTATATTTACTGTATCATTCTAAGACCATAACCACTTACTAACATTAGGAATAATTACATTCTGCAGTGAAACAAATAAACAATAAAAGATAAAAAACATGTATATATGCCAGCCATGTCATTTAATCAGAGCTGGAAGACTCGCGTAAATTCTTCCTCAAACACTGGTTATCAGTTACGTCAATACCTTTGTATGTCAAATATCCAACAGCAGGTCAACTTGTAATGTATTGCATGCAGTTTTGGCCAAACAGTCACATGAGTGTGGGTGCTGCTATCACATGCAAGCTCAAAAAAAAGGGGGGGGTACACCTTACTGTGAGATGAATCATTACCATTTCTTTGGTGGCACAGGCAGTTACCTGGGGTTGCAAATTGGAACCTCCTCCAGTGTTTGCTGGCTCAGACAACGTACGAGAAAGACGAGCTCCTGTATTTCCACTGCCTTGCACATTGTCCAGCTTGAAACTTTTAAATGCTTCAAGAACATCTCCACAATACTGAAATGAGAAGATCACTTTGGTAGATACTTCCTAGATTAATGCAGCTGAATTTAATCTGTGGTATGGATTCACTGCAGTTGAAACATAGCAAGGAATCAGTGCAGCATTTCAAAATGGATAAACAAATTTAAGCAGTAACAATTACATACAAATAATAAGCACAGGATCAAGATAAATAAAAAGAAAAAACATGAAGATATGGTAATGAAAAAGTCTAAGATGAACGCATGAAAGAACATGAGAAAGGGTGCAGAGATCCACTGCATGAATAAAAAAGCTAAAAGAGGAGGGACAGACACACTGAAAAAGCAAGCAGATAAGAGAAGCAAGAGAAGCAGGATTAAATGGAAAGATAGAGGCAGAAACTACAGTATGTTGGCACATACCAAAACCTTCAAGCTTAAAAGCAGAAAATTGGAAAGCTCGGCTTTACTGACAGAACTTACCATTGTGAACATTTTCCAGGGAGCCTTCTGGAAACACTGCACTGGGTTTCTGAAGAAATCCTGAAGCGACCAGAACTTTGTATAGAGGGTATAGTCCAAATGTACTCGACCATCTCCTCCTCCTTTTTCTTCATCTACAAGACAAAAGAATAAGTCCATTCTCCTTTCTCAATATGAAGAGCATAAAAATCCACAACCCATTCATATGTATCTTCACCTTTGGCAGCATAACAAAGAGAAGTGAGCTGTCCCAAATTACTCTCTCAAAACAGTCTGATTCATCAGGTTACACTTGCATCTTCATTTACCCATCCAACCTCAGAAAAACCTTTGACTGTACATCATTTGAAGCAATACCTTCAGCTTTTTAAATGCTCCACTACTGATTTCTATACTCTCCTAATATACCTATACAACAATCACTTCAATTTCTATCTAACCATATTTCAGATAAATTCCCATATCACAAGCCCACACTACTTCCTTCAGTTAATTTGCAATCATTTCTCAATTTTCTTTTCTCATATACTCACTTAAATCCTCTTCCTTTTACCCACTCCCTCTTGCTTACTTCATTAAAAGAAGTTACCACATACAGACTTACTGCAATATCCCTACTTACAATTATTTCATACACTCTTGCATTTCATGGCAGTACTCTATTCCACAACCTCATTCCATCCAACTCCAAAACAAGCCTTCCAAACCACTGCAAACATTATATATTATCTATTCTATTGGCATCTGATAATCCTTGAAATTAAGTCAGGCTTTAGTTTCTTTATATGTCAGTACTAAAACAGTAATTCAACAACTATCTACAATGCACTGCAGTACCAAGTAATCAACAATCACAATCTTCTCTGTATAATGTATCATACTTTGCACACCCACATCACAGGACTTCATCTACTCATTGTTACACCACATATCAAAAGTCACTTTCAGCAAGGTTGTACTGTATCATCTGTTGATGAAAGGGAGTACAATCTTATTGGGAACTTCTTCTCACCCCAAAGGAGTCCATTATTTCCTGCTATGGGAAGTAGCTTAGTCTTCAAGCTGCATGAGCTTCTTCAGTAAAAGGAGTTATATACTTTCAGAAATAATAATAATAATAATGAGTAATAACAATACTCATATCACTAATAATAAAAATAATAATTGATACATACCCTCATCTTCTTCCATTTCAGAAGTTTCCACATTGGTGAAGGTGGTAACATTTTCTAGGTTGAACTCGGATACCAAGTTAAGACCAGACCTCTCAGAGAATGGAAAGAATCTTGCTAAGAAGAGAAGAATTCGGCCACAAAACACTGTGTTTTGGGAACGTGAAAGTCGACGTAAAAGATCTGAAAAAGAGCATAGGTAAATCTAACAAGTTACATACTAATCTTAACAGTTTCCCTGTAAATAAACAACAGCAACATAAATTCAGTAAATTCACTAGACCTATTTGTTGATAATAAACAAACAGACAGATAAAACATCCAGAGATCAATTCACTAGTCCTATTTGCTGATAATAAACAAACTAATAAGACATCCAGAGATTGTGCACTAATTCAAGGTTCTTGTACTGCATAAATAGCAAAACAAGCATTCTTACAGCAACATCTATCTCAACCTTTTCTAGTTGTACCCTAATTCTCAAATATTTATTTTCTCCCTTTCTTTGAGGGGTTATTTCATCATATGTATCTTGATTAGTAACTAACTGAGACTTCTTTCCAAATTTCATGGCTTCAGTGGTATTAATCAAAGCTAACTGTCCTTTGGTCAGTTTATGTTAATCAAACAGCACAAACTGATATGGTCATTTTGCTCAAGGGGGAATGTGCAGTTACTGGTAAAACATAAATAATTCTCCAACAGAGGCATTTCCACAAATGAGATAAACCAATCCATCTAAAATGACAACATTACACAATCCCTTTAAGGATACTAATTTAGAGTCCCATTTATCTCTACTACTGCTGTGTTAGTCTTTGTAGCAACAAAACATCTGCTGCGTGTCATAAAGGGTGACTGCTCCTTTCACTGATTCAGTCCTAATATCCACAGTGAACTCTGTGTGTAGGATATTCTCAAATATTTTAAGGAAAAATATTTCCTTATGTTTGTTATTTTCATTTACTAGAACATAATTTTCTAGTTCAAATGATATAAAACTCAACATGGTGAAACATTATGTGCCAGGCATATGAGGTATCCAGATATATGAAGTATTTTGTCACAAACAAATATGATTCCTTCGGGTTTTCATCACTAAAGCTTCACAAATCATTATAGCACCTAACCTGTGATGCAGATCCAGTACAAGCCTTCTTGACATCTCCACACAGACAAATCAATGTATGAAACAAATTTAGGTTGTAGCATTCAGTAAGAACATGTGGTATGTCACTAAAACAGTAGTGGTCATATATTTTGCCTCATGGCACAGGTAGCTGATGCAAAACCATGACAGAATAAAATCACTGACATTTACAACCTAGCCACAATGAAAAGGTGAAGAGGGGCAGGAGACGGGAGGTTGGAAATCCTTCCCTCCTGCATCAGCAGCACTAATATTTGATCTCAGGCATCAAAAATACCAATGCACTCACCCAGCTCCTCCTAAGAAATTCTTTCTTCTTTACTTTGCTTTATACCAGGTGCATAAGCACTAACAATCATCCATCCCCTTGTATCTTACTTTCATTTTTACACGAGCCAATGCTTAACTCATTTCCTTTACTCTCTAACACAGTTCCATGGCTCCCACTTCACAACAAGTGCTACCCCTTCCTCCGCTCTTCTCCTACCACTAAGCCCAGACTTTACTCCTCAAACAATCACACACCATTCTACCCTCTTCACCTTTAAGTTAACTCTGAAGCCAGAACATCCAGATCCCTCTTCTCAAACACAGGACCTACTTCTTCGTTTGCACCTCTTCTCAAACAGAGAACCTACTTCTTCGTTTGCATCCTGATTACATTTTTTGCAAAGCCTTAGATGTCAAAGGGAAATTTTCATTTTGTACCGATAATACAAATAGGGAGATTTACTAGCCTCCAATATCTGTTGCTGTTAGTCAAGCATTACAACACAAAGGAAATAATTGCTTTGAATTCTTTCTTTCCTATCCTTAAGAGTAGAATAAAGTATCTATAAAATACAAGTCATGACTCACCATTACACATACGAATAACACTGGTTTTGCATGGAGCAAAAAACGTATCTTCTTTCCACACACTGACATTAGTTTCAACAAAGGAAAAAAGTTGTTCACACTGTTTGATAGTTAGCATATCAAATGAGTCAGTGAGGACTAGAACAGGCAATGTTGGTAAGCTTAACTCATGACGCACTAATTCTATACATACCTGAAAAAAAAAGGAAACAATTATACCCTGTATTAAAATTTGCTTACTTCCAAGTTCTTGATACATACCATTAAATAATTTTGAATGACACAACATTACATAAATTATATCCTTTCATTTTAATCAAATTTTTTTAATGAATAATGAACACACTATAAAAATCAAATGGACAAATTGAGTTGCTACAGTTCAATGTTATATGATGTTACATATGACATGGCTTCTCTTACTGCTACCATCCATCTGAAAGGGACTGCATCAAATGGCAGGTGTAGTGGTCACAGATGGAGAGTGCAGTAGAAGAAAACACGTGATGGTGGCTAAGATTAGCTAAACCAGCTACAATATAAGACATAGATCTCTAAGCCTCTGGCTTTGTGTCTACAAACCATATTTCATTAAAATGTCTCTCTGGTGCCAACACACTTCAGTGGTAGTCTTATGCTTGAACACTTCAGAAATGGTTCAATAAATTCTATGAATCTTTTAATTACCCTCATTTTTGTACAAATATTCAATATGATTTGGTCAGAATTTATATGAATTCTAACAACTCAGGTCAGAAATACTGAAACTTCAGAAAAGGTTATATGTTATATGTTACATACCTTTAAGAATCATACATGCATATAAATCCTTGCTAAAAAAGATGATCAAATGATAAAATGCAAATAATTTCAGAACAGTTAAATTCTGATGCTGCCATAGTGAAACTGCTCCCTTTTTAAGTTGATACCTGCACCTTAAGTCATTTACCTATCTCGTCTTAATCAACTATTCTAAAAAACTGTTATAGACTGTGTCTGCTTTTCCTATATAAAATTTCAAATGAGCTTTAATACCTAAACATTACCTGAAAATGGTTACTTCAATGGATATGGTTCT
>JAUUDY010472465.1:0-10781 GCA_032361765.1 Panulirus inflatus | reverse complement strand
AACGACTTAAATGTGCTCAAGTAGTTATGTATGACTTGTTTGCTTCATAACACCAGATGTAACAGAACTAAAGCTGGATGCATTTAATCCACCTCAAGAGATCTACAATAGTTGCAACTGAATGCCACACCATTCAATATCCCTAGTGGCATAACTCCAGCTAGTTATCACAGGTACAGATGTCAAAAGATACAACAAAGTTTTAACAAACATATATATATATTTCTCAATAATTACAATAATGCAATCTGAATTTATCTATCACATATTTACAGTAAGATTTACAATACAATCTTGATTACTATGTTTACTGCCAAAGCTACTTCTGCCTCAGCATAACACCAGCACAAGATACCGCGCTATCAAATAAACAGAGTATCAGTGTATAACTATAGATAATCAGTAAAAAAGGATGTATTCAGTTCAGCTTTGGTAGTACCTTAGAATCTAACCAACTAATTTCAATAAAGATATAAAAAAGTGGAAAGCTCTATACCAACTGAAATAAGAAATATATGTTCATCCTCCCGAAAAGCTCAGGCTGGGGTGTCAAATGTGTGTGGATGTAAACAGTATGAGAAGAGAGGAAAGACAAGTAATATGTTTGAGGAAAGAAACCTGGTTGTTCTGGCTCTGAGTGAAATAAACCTCAATGGTATAGAGTAAGAACGGTTTGGAAATGTCTTAAGAGTAAAGCCAGGGGCTGGTGACAGGACAATAGCTAGGGAAGGATTAGCACTAACCCTGAAGCAGTTGTGAGTGTGTGTGTGAAAGGAAATAAATTCTAGAGTGATGTGGGTAAAAATGAAAGTGAATGGCAAGAGGTGGATGATTATCAGAGCTTATGTACCTGGCAATGAGAAGAAAGATCATGTGAGGCAAGTGTGTTGTGAGCAACGGAGTGATTGAGTCAGCAGTTTTGATGCGAGATACTAGACATTAGTGATGGGTGATTTAAATGCAAAGGTGAATAATTTGGCAGTTGTGGGTATAACTGAGGGACATGGGATATTCAGTACAGTATAATGGATCAAAATGGTGAACAGCTTGAGGAGCTGTGTGTTGAAGTAGGAATGGTGACTGGGAATACCTGGTTTAAAAAGAGGGAGATACACCAAGTATACTTAAGTGAGTAGGAGAGATGGTCAGTGGGCATTATCAGATCACATATTAATTGATAGGCACGTAAACGAAAGACTTTTATATGCAAATGTACTAAAATGTGCAGCTGGTGGTATGTCTGATCACTATCTTGTGGAGGTGAGGGTGAAGATTTGTAGAGGCTTTTAGAAAAAAAGAAACAACGTCTGTGAGAAGAGAATGGAGAGAATAAGTGAGCCTGGAAAAGACACTTGTGTGAAGAAACACCAGGAGGTTGGTTTGCAACACGAGTGTGATGTCACTATGGTTGTTCCATTTGTTTATGGATGGGGACGGTGAGGAAGGTAAATGTGAGTCTTGGAGAGCTGGGAGAGTCTGCAGTCTGCGAAGGACAAGAGGGCCTGGGAACTGAGTCAGTTGTTTGCTGATGACAAAGCAATGGTGGTGGATTTGTGAGAAACTGCAAAAGTAGGTGACTGAGGTTGGAAGTGTGTGTAAAAGGAGGAAGTTGAGAGTAAACGTGAACAAAAGTAAGGCTATTAGGTTTAGCAGGGTTGAGGGACAGGTTAGCTGAGGTGTGAGTTTAAATAGAGAAAATTTGGTGGGACTGAAGTGTTTTAGTTACCTAGGGGTGAATATGGCATCAAATGGAGCCATGGAATTGGATCTGAGTTATAGGGTGGGTGAGGGGGTGAAGGTTATGGGAGCACTGAAGAGGGCAAATATTAGTATGTTTGAAGGTATAGTGGTTCCATCAATATTTTATGGATGAGTTATTGATAAGGCTGTGCATAGGAGGGTGGATATGTTGAAATGAAATGCATAAGAATAATATATGGTGTGAGGTGGTTTGATCAAATAAGAAATGAAAAGGTGAGAGGGATGTATGGTAATAAAAACAGTGAGATTGAGAGTTTTCTAAAAAAAGGTGTCCTGAAATGGTTTGGACAAATGGAAAAAAATGAGACAGGACAGGTTGACAAAGAAGATTCAGGTGTCAGAAGTGGACGGAACAAGGAAAACAAGAAAACCGTATTGGAGATGGAAGGATAGAGTGAAAAATATTTTGAGCGATCACTGAACCTGAACATCCAAGAGGGTGAAAGGCGTGCAAAAGATAAGAGTGAATTGCAATATTATGGTATAATGGGGTTGATGTGCTGTTAGTGGATTGAACCAGGGCATGTGAAACAACTGGGGGTAAAGTCTGAAAAAGTCTGTGAGCTTGGTTGTGGATAGGTGGCTGTAGTTTCAGTGTGCTACACATGACAACTAGAGAATGGATGCGAGTACATGTGGCCTTTCTTTGTCTGCTCCTGGCACTACCTCGTTACATCAGGAAACAGTGATCAAGTATGAAAAAAATCCTAACACTGATTAAATATATGTTATCTAGAAACCTATAGCATCTAGAAAATGAGCTTACAGATCTAGTACAACTTTTCTCTTTGGAACTCTTCCTGACCTAGTTGAACTGACAGCCGTTGTATACTTTTTACGCCTGGTGGAAGTTCTATGCATAGCAGGCTTTCTGCTTTTAATGGAAGACTCGGGTACAGGAGATGTCTTGCCTTTTGCTGAAGCACCTTGCTCCATAGCAGTCTTCTGTCTGGTGGATGGTTTATTGTAAGAAGTGATATGTATTGCAGTGTCATCGACTGCGGAGGCAGCATGTCTTGTGGAAGTTTTAGTTACTAGGTTAGTATCACATCTTATAGAAGTTCTAGTTACTCTGGGAGTACTGCATTCTGTGGAAGTTCTAGATGATGCGAGAGGGGTGCATTTTCTGGAAGTCGATGCTGATGCAATACCTACAGAAGTCTTTTGTGTTGTACACATGGATTTGGTTGATGAATCTGATGCTCTTGGAGTAGTTGAAGACAGACTGTTGATTGTATTAGAGGCCACTGTAGTGGATTTAACAGGAGATGACCTAAAGACGAATGGTGTAGGATTAGATGACTTATAATTTGGAGATGTTGAAACAACAGGTTCTTTAGATTTGAGGCATTTAGGATTCCATCTGCTTCTGATGATAGGAATACGTCTTATTACGGATGTACCATCTGTTGTGGTATTCAGACAATTCTTGGTGGTTTGAGATGATGATTTGATAAGAGATGAAGAAGCAGAAGAGACACCCTCGGTATACTTGTGACCTGCAGATTGTGAAGGGTTTGATTCTGACCCTCTTGGTAATCTTCTTCTTCGTGGAGTTAATATATTTTTAATTGTTAGTGATACATGAGTGCAATCATCAGGTTCAGCAGACTGACAGAAAGCTTCATCCTCTGCAGTCCCAGTTTGTTTTTGTTTTTCAATGATCTTATCCATCTGATGCATAAGGGCTAAACCATACATGTTTCCAATATGGCGTGCAGTTTCTTTATCTTCTCCATCAATAATTGACAACCATAAATCTGAAATACATAAATGAATCTATAAAGTCTGACATAGTGCAGCATGCATTACCTTACTTTAGGTTTATAAGGGATGTTACTATCACTGAGTTTATCTTGATATGGAGGTAAAGTGCATTCTTTTTTAAAGAGTACATGCATAAGGTATTCAAGAATAATTACAGCTGGACTAGAAGACAAGCTACCCTATTCCTCCTGCAGTTTCTCAATCGCAATCCAGGGCTAACTTTCTTTTAAGACACCCTTCCCCTTCGAATTTTTCTTTCTCCCTCTCCCTTTTGCTATTTTTCCCTCCTTCTCTTATCTTTCTACTGATTGATTTATAAAAATGGTATAAGAAAGGCAACCACACTCATATGTGTTGTCCAAACCAACACACAGAGTCAATTCGAAAATGTTTGGAATTCTAGTGGATTTCTGACATTAGCCTTCCTGGGATCTGTATCACATGAATATGGCATCTCCCTATTTGTCTTTTATTCTAGAGATAGATACAATTACATTCTCTAGTTTCCTTTCAAGTATCTACATTTATCATCATGGTGTTGAAGATGTTTTCTTATATATCTTCACTTCATCTAATTCATGGATCTTCAGTCCCCATTTCTGAATTATCTCCAACAGCCTTTCAGTTCCTAATGTTATTTCAATATTCTTGCTAAATGTAAGCTTCTGATCATTCTTTTCCAAACTATCTCTGAAAGCCTCTAAGTTTCTAATGTACTTTCACTATTCTTACTAAATGTATCCTTTTGATCATTGTTACTCTGAACTTTTCAGATAGAAACAGATAGAAATCCTTTGCGATTTCACTGTAAACTTCTTGAAATAATCTTAGTTTGAGTTCTATACATTGCACCATCTGCCCCTTTTTAGGCAACAATTCTTCTGGCACATTCTGCCAAAGGCTTTCTTGTATCAGCCACGTTCATTCTTTTATTAAAGTCATTTATCAAATTTATATTTCTTACACATGTATTTGCTATGCTCATTCTTTTTATTAAGAAATTCATCAAATTCCAATTTCTTGCAAATTTTCACATGGACTTACACAAACCTTGTTAACTGACTGAAACGGCATTAGCTGAGATGTAAACCACGCAAGATAAAAATTGACACATCCACTGATGTGTTTCCCCTACTCAACCAAGTGCTATATATAGAGGTAAATTAGAATAACAATGCCGAGAACTTAGCTCTGGTTGGTGCAAGGGCTAGGCGATTTACAAAGGAAGACAATGAGGAAAGGGAAGGGGGATGAAATCATACCAGATCACCATCAGGAAAAACCAAAATGGATTTTAAATACTTTTCATGAAACTGCCACCAAGATGCTTAGATCTGGGTGAGTAATAAGCTGAGTAAAATGAAACCTCACAAACATCCAGAGAAAAGACTCTCTCAAATATCAGAAGGACATGTCTTTGCAGGTACCACATTTCCTATATATAACTCCCAAATCTCATTGAAAAAATACACCTTCATTCACAAAGAACGGCATGTTCTCAGTTTTTACCATCTGTTGTAGAATTCATTTTTCTTTTCTGCATTCTCTCTTTACCCTAAATCACTGACCAGTATGCTTTATGTATTCTCTTTAAAAAATCTTGAAACAACCTTATTCCACTAAACTGTTCCTCTACTGTTAACTACCATTTCTCATTCAACTCCCTTACTGCACTAGAAATAACACGTTGTAATTATCCAGTCCCATATAGATACTGATAACTTCCTTTTAAAAACAATTCAGCCTTTTCATCATAACTTTTTAATTTCTTCATTCTACTCCCCACAATTACATCATACAAAAGTCTCAATTCTTCCAAATTCACTGCAATATATGTATAAGCATTTACAATAAAGCCCTATAAATCATACATAATTTATATTTTTCACATGATTTGTTTTTTTTTTCGTACAAATTCACCATTTCCCGCATTAAAGAGGTAGCATCAAGAACAAAGGACAGAGCCTAAGAGGGAAAATTCCTCACTTGGCCCCCTTTTCTGTTCCTTCTTTTGTAAAAGTGAAAATTGGAGGGGAGGGTTTCCAGCCCCCCACTGCCTCCCCTTTTAGTTGCCTTCTATGACACGCAGGGAATAAGTGGGAAGCATTCTTTCTCACCTATCCCCAGGGTATAAAGGAAAATGCCAATCTGTGACCTATATTCCAGAAAGGAAATTTGGTAACTAATATACAACTACTATGTTTTGGCTTCAAACGATGGAAATGTAACTACTGATACATTTTAGCATACAGAGAAAAAAGTGCTATCGATTTTACCATGCTAAGCGAGACAGGGTAAATGTATTTAAAAGAAAAGTTTACTTGATCTTGTAAAAGGAACGCAAGAGAAAAGACAAAAGATACACAAAAGACATTCCTGTGGCAAAGATGGCAAATCTTTTTAAAGACTATGAAGTGGATGACTTCAAATTCTTATGGATCAGATTAAAAACAGAAAACAGATAAGTCTGGTGTCACAAACGCTTTCCTCATTTGAGGCTATTAGCACCAGAGCGACCAGAACTATGGAGAAAATGCCAAAACACCTAATCAAGCCAATATAGTTCTACAATCTTTGCCAGGTGTTGTGAATTATTTAGGCACAGCCTTACAGTTCTACCTCTAATAAAGTAGTAATGAAAGTTCACAAAAAAAATCTTAAAAAGACTTAAGAGTATAATTCTACAGTGTCTTAACCATTATGCAGTGTATGGTAATTCTGCTCACATTACCATTATTCAAAACTTAAGAGTTACATAAAAATACAGCTAAGAAAAGGAGTTAAAAGAAGTTGATTGTGATACTAACCTGCTTTTATATCACACAACTTGCTAATCAACCAGACAACGTTTTGAAGCAAAATATAAATATAATGATGTCTTTCTTCATTTAAAAAAAAATTCTAAAAACTGAAACTGCTTCTCAATCTACATATCAATACATTTCCAATCAGGGTGGTCCACACCAAGCCTGTGCTATGCATCCCAATCTCAGCAAAGCTCCAAACACTCAAAATTTACAACTTTCCAGCTCCATGCTCCCTTAGTCTGCCCTTTATCCCAAAATTAGTCTCAACATTCCTCATCCTCCTTTTATCTTGTTTATATACAACAATGACCCATCCTTATTCTGTGTATTCACAGACTCTAAATATACTTCCAAACTGCTCATCACTGTCCCAGTCCCTTCAAGCCTTTGCCCTAAGCCAATTCTCATACCCATATAAACTACGTTTTCAGGTGCTTACCGACAGGGTGCTGTTTCATGGCTCAAGGACATTTTAGATAACCAGACAACATATAGAAATTCTCCAGCGTTCTTACAGCTCTTCACAGTTAGAACTATCCTCACTTTAGAAACTCTACCAATATCAAAACTAAAAACATTGAATAAGAAGTTAATTACCTGATAACTTGGTTTCTCCACTGAGCGTTTTTCCCACGAAGCCAATAAAACTGAACACCAAAGCTGCACTTGCTCCCCATTCACTTGTGTACAGCTCTAAATACTTCTTCACCAAGTCTTTAAAGAATGATCCAAGCTCTGAAGCACACTGGGCCATGATTTTTTTGTGAAGAGCATTTCTCTCCGGATATATCTGCAGATGTAGCTCTGTAAGGAGAATGATAAAAGGATGATATAGTAACATACGATACCACATATATCAGTGCAGTACAATTAGAAACCCCTTCACACAAACCAGCCAAGTTGATTGTAACTACCAAGTTACCCTCAAAGACTTCTAAAAATTACAAACATAGGCAGGCACACCCTTAACGCTTCTTGCCAATTCATAAATACCACCTGCACAGTACTCAACATATTTCCCAGTACTTACAGTTTCAGTAACATTAATCTTTCCAATTATCTTTTTTGTTTCCGGCTTCCTTATTCAGTATGCTTTATGAAAACCCTCCTAAACAACCAGTACTTAAATGTTACTGAACATGTGCTCAACATGCCTTCAACATGCAAAATTCTTTTCAGTGACTTATTTTGAGGAATGAATTTCTGAATATTCACTTAAT
The DNA here is from genome assembly GCA_032361765.1 of Panulirus inflatus. NCBI lineage: Eukaryota > Metazoa > Arthropoda > Malacostraca > Decapoda > Palinuridae > Panulirus > Panulirus inflatus. Next base: position 3,226 of record JAUUDY010472465.1, on the reverse strand, counting down.
TCAAATATATTCCCATTGCAAATCTTGAAAAATCCATTCCTAATGCCTGAGCTCAAATTTCCTGACAGTCAAGAATTAAGAATTTCTTCAAAAGTTTCTTATCAAATATCCAGGGAGCAGCAGGTTTTCTCCTCCAACTTAAAAAAAACCCAGGTTTATGTCATATATTTATACTCTAGTAATTCTGATACTCCGAAATAAGGTTGAAGGAAATACAACAAGTAGTTGGAGATGGAACCCCCCCCCCTCCCCTCTCTCTCTCTCTCTCTCTCACCAGGGTACACGGAGAGTAGTGGAAATGCAAGAAATGACACCAGTTTGTCCGCAGACGTTAGGTCAAAACCAATGGAACCCAATGAAGAAAGCCCACTTATCTAAGTTATGCAGCTGCCACTAAAACAATTGTTTCTTAGTCCACCTGATCACAACCACTTAAAGCAATAAGAACAACTATCATGTAATTACCCTTCAATAAGGGTCATCAGGAGCATAATATCTATGGAACAGCTAACCATCGAAAACTTAATGATGTCCGAAAAAACGGGCTGGACAATCAACGAAACGAAAATTTGGTTACTGTTACTGCCGCAATTATTTAGCTGTACATTACAGGGATGAACATACACACCAGTGGGGCCCATTCTCGTGATGTAATTGCAGTCCTCTACAAATCCTATTTATCTAAAATAAATCTTACGCATGTCATCTGTATGAAGCTTGTATCATGATATTCTTACACACTGGATTACTTCTACCATAAATCTTAGATAATAAGGGATGTAAAGTGAGGTTTACATAGGTTCTACTGATTTTCACAAGTTTCATCTAAGTTTCCACTTATCAGCCTATCATTTTCCTTGATTTTCATAGCCCTTAACGCCATAACTTACCTATTATCAAGGGACAAAAAAATGCTGCAAATCAAGCAATAGCAGTAAAAAGTCACTTCAACTATGGGAAGGAAATACTAGTCTTGTTCAATTCCATAATGACATTAAGTGACAGGAATAAGCTAAAGCTTTAACCAGCCAAATATCCACAAAATATAATGTTATAATCATTTTGCATGACCAAATCAACAGTCCAAAAATAAATCGGTATAAATACTTACTGGTAATAACAAGACCATATAAAAACCCTTAAAGACATGTAAATGAGTGCATCAGTCAAGCAATAATCAGTAAGGGAACTAAACAAAGTAATGCAGTCAGCTGATTAACAATGGACTTTTTTTCATAAAAACATTCTATAACTTTAAATTTTCTCTTCACAACTTTGTCCATTTTTTTTTATAATTCAATCAACTTTTCTTCTATAGGAATGACTGATAATTCAAATTCAGCACCACAGTCGCAGCATTCAACCATGGGCGTGATGGGCAATTTTTCAACTACAAAACTGAACATTATGATAAACCTTGATTACAAAGAAGACTAGGTGAGGTTTTACTGACTTTTCTTTTTTTTTTGCAAGTGAATTACCTACACTGATATTTATGCTCCCCCACGGTTAATCTCATTCGTAAATTACAACAACAGCCGTGCACAACAGATCCTCTCAAAAACCATACGAGAAGGCAATATGGAGGAAATTCTACCTATAGCAATAAAAACATGGTATTCCACTTGTTATCAAACAACTTCACCTTACATTCTCTGAAGCGCTTATCCTTCGAAGCCTAATTCACCTCCATGACTACGAAGGTTGTCAAGAACACCTTGTTAACCTCAACCTAGGTCATTCCCTATCTCAATAATCCTCTCCATCATTATCCATGAGAACCATGTCATTAAGACTACTTGAGGGTCGTGACCCACTGCTTGTTCGTCACGACCCTAGTCCAATTCCCACCCCTCCCTCATTACTGACCACGCCTCCCTCATCATCAACCACACCTCCCTCATCATCAACCTTACCTCCCTCATTATTGACCACACCTCCCTCATTATCAACTTCCCCTCTGTAACTGAGGCTACAGGTACCCACGTCTCTACTCCGTCATTGTGAATTTCACCGAACCTTCCACTATAATACTCTGGCTTGTGGCCGCTGAACTCCACGACCCAACATGTCATTAAAATGTCTAATATCTGTGTAGTTCTCAAGACTGAATCTCCTCGTTGATTTTCTTTTTATATTTTCATTATTTTCGTACCCTCGTTTACCACAGTATCAAACTCATCATCAAATCATCACTTTTTACATTTGGTTCAACGTATATGACGTGCTCACTCCCCACGTCACCAGGTGTGAGGATAAGACTGAGTAATGAGTGTGGATCAGCCCTCACATCATAGTCTGCTTAGCGACGTGGCACAGGAGACCCTCCTGTACACACTGCGAGAACCTGGGTTTCCATGACTCTCTGTCTCCATGAGAATCTAGATATACTCAGTCCATCTCTCTATAACTGAAGTCCCTCATTATCGGTACTTTATTAATCTCTGGGGATGACGTGTTTCAGGACACCATGTATCACCTTGATCGCCCCCTTCCCCGTGTGTATGTTCTGGCTCATTAACCTAATCACTTGGAGTGAGGCGGAATATGTCAGCGAGATGCAGGATACGGCGGCCATTCAGTGTTTACAGCGTCATTTCCACTGGCTGTTCCCAGAAACTAACCAGCGAAACTTGACCCATAATTTGGCCAGTGTGTGTGTAGGGAGGTCAAGGAAACTTGCTGTACCAGGTCTACGCTCTTATGTAACGTTGTAATAACATCTGACGTTGTAACAGTCATACAAGATGATGATTATTACAAACACTACGTTCTCATACTTTCCTGTGGCAAAAAAGATTTGTAGAACCGCCACACATCTCGCTACGTGTGCCTGAAAATACCCCCAGGTCGCTGTCCGCTGAATCCTTCAGTGTTAGCTCGTCAGTGTCCACGCCTGTGGATGGAACAAGACACACACCAGCCTTCAATACTCTGTAGTTCTTTTTTTAAACCTTCCATCTGATGAAACCTGTATTGCCCTGACTGTTCTGTCTCTATACAGCGTATAGAATCCTTTCTTTAGTGCTTCAGTTGATTACTTTTCGTGTGCTTGTGTTTCATCGTCCTGGCCCCAGTGTCCCGCTGCATCATTCCTTATATTTTCTTTCTTCTGAATAACCCCAGAATTCTCTCCTGTTCTTCCTACCCGCCATCTGTCACCAGTTGTCTCTAGATTCTGAATTCTGGACGTTTCCTTTGGTCAGTCAGTCTTAAGGACATCCAG
>JAUUDY010472354.1:0-10784 GCA_032361765.1 Panulirus inflatus | reverse complement strand
CGCCTCTTAAATTTTGGAACACATTACCTTCTCGAGTCTTTCATAAGTGTCTGTGGGATACAGTGTCGACGACATTCTTGATGAAGTCCAACATGACAGCTGTGCCAGCCATGTACGGCTGTGATGAGCCGGGGCCCAGAGAGCTTCTATATTGAACCGATGGTGGAAATTTTCCAGGATGTCGTACATCCGAAAGAAGTGTCATTGGACGGCCCAGGACAAGACATTCCATTATTCTACAGGTGATGCATGTCAGGGAGATGCGCACGTAGTTGCCAGGTTCGGGTTTATATACATTCTTTTCTGACCACAATGTCATAGAACTGTCGGAAAATGAATTGCAGGGCTGCTGCTAGTTTTTGGGTCGCGCTCTGAAGGTCTTTTGTTGGTATTTCAACCGGCCCTGTGGCTTTGGGGGTGTTGAAGTTTGCCATTTGTTTGGCAATCCCTCCCATTCCAGTTTCCAGGTTTAGTGTAGAAACATATGGTGAGGAGTCTCTTTGTTTAGAATATTGGTCATATCTTTCTTAGTGAACATTGATTTTAACTGGTGGTAATGGACCGATCTATCTTCATTTGCAGAGATCTTTGTGCCAATTGGTCAATTTTGCTTTTGGAATACAACCTCTTGCGTATTGTCATAATAATCTTGTTGATCCAGGAGAAATCACCTTGGCCTTGGCCATTTGGTTTGTGATGTGTTTATTCGAGTATGTTGTGACGTCTTCAGTGGTGTCCAGTTTTCATCTACAGTCTGTTGGTTGAGGAACTCTGGTGGGATTTTGGATACCTTGTTTGAGCCCATCCGTGCTGCCATCCGGAACATATACACTTTGTGTAGGGACTTTGGATAATATCGTCTTCGATCAGGTCCGGTTCACATCAGTCTTTTCTCTCAGGTTTGGGGTGAAAGATTATGCTCGCGCTTGGCTTAGCGGCTTGTGGACGTGCTGGGTCACTGTATGATTGTACAATATGTCTAATAGCTTGCCGTTTGCTTTTGGTGTCGATGGGTCTGTGGCCTTGAATTCATGTCGGGGCGTTTGAAGTCATCATAAACAACGAGGGTGTCAGATGTTTGGCCAGAATTTGAGTTACTCGTGAGTCATACTTTCTAGACTCTTTGAGTCTGGACCAGGTGACCAGTAGCAGGTGCCTGCATACAGCTATTCAGTGTCAGTAAATTCAAATTTTGTCCATATTCCAATTTTGCATAGTCTAATCCTTGGTCAGCGGCGTCGACTGAGACAAGGGCGTCTTTTAATGCAGGGAAGACTCCACTCACTGACTGGTCTCTATCCTTGTAAGATACTGTGCATTGTTCTTGGAATACTGAGTAAGATGGGACCTTCGGATCTATTTTGAAATCTCTTCAGTATAATATCAGGGTCATTGTGTTTGATCAGTGCCTATAAGATAACGAATCGTTTGGTTTCTTTGATGCTCTGACATCATGATGATCTGATTTTGTCTATCCTCAACGTAGCAGATATGTGAAATCCATTTTGATCTGATTTAGTCTACTCTCTGAGTAATGGATGGGCAAAATCCTCTACATGTTTGAAAACTGTACTCAAATGTCTTCCTTGCAGAATGTTGTTGAATCCTCTCCTTTAAAGACTTGCCAATGTGATTGATATGCACCTCATCGCGGTTTTTAAAGGGAACCGAGTAGACACCTGATTTTCCGTTAGGTAAAGGATTGGCGTTACCCACTGTGACAACAAGGTAAAAGTTAACAAAGAAGAGAAAGATCAAGATCCAGGAATTTATTTCTCGCGAGTATAGTATCGAATCCGAATTTTTCAGGAGAATCGTGATACATCCTGACATATACACGAGCTGAAATCCAAAATTGGAGGATCGAGGAATTCGACTGAGAAGAGTCACCACCTGATTGGGGCCGATACTCGCGCTCGCCTGCTGCAAACTGGTAGGTCATAGTGCTCCATATCTGCCGTCGTTTTCACCCAAGAACCCGCTTCAAGTTTTGATGTTACCGTTCCTTTTAAAGGTAACGTGGGCTACCAATGCTTTCCTTGTGCTCCTCGGTGATCCCTGGCTTAGAATTTCTGCATACTTTCACCTTGGCAAGTGTCCCTCCTCGTCCACATGTCACACCAAAGCACTACTGGTGTGGTGGTGTCTGACGTCAACTGTTCCCCCCTGGCCTTGCTCTGATCCCTGCCTAGTCTCGCCATGATAATTCCTCTCACATCAGTCGCATGGAATCTCGTGTACTATACTATATCTGTCTGCATTTTCCTAATGCTCGTGATAGCTCATGTCTTTCTCTGACGTATTCGCAACGTCTACGGTCGTCGTTTGCAAAGAAAACTTGTTAATGTTTGTTGCTCGCTCTGTGTTAGGTATCACTTAGCGTCTCGTACTGCCGCGTATACTCTTATCCATAATCCACTGTGACTTTCCCTTGAGTTTGATTAACATGCTCTTGAGGAAACCCAAGTTCATGAATGATCCTACATTGTTTTCAAGAGCTCTGGTCTACATACAGAAGAGCTTCGGGAGAAATACAAGAACTACCCCAGACTTTGTATGTCACAATGTACTGAGACTGACTAAAGTCACCCTTGGTGGGTTTTCTGTATATTGAGTTTCATGTCTGTAGAAAGAGGCATGTCAGGACAGCGGTGAGTGGGTAGCCCTTGACCAGTCCACTGTGCTGCTGGTACGTTGAATGTGCAGGATGCAGACCTGAAGCTCATTGTGACCTACGCCAAGTAGCCGTCCGTGGACAAGGATAGGAAAGGTTGTCCACATCTGTATCGTCTTTCACTCTTCTCGCTACCAGTACTGCACTCTCCAGAGGGACGGCGTGAAAAGTGACTTATCAAAGCAAGCCCACTATTTACTTATAACCCCACTTCACCGTTACTGGATTGTCATTATAAACGGTTAAGTGAGAAAGTAAAGCCAAACGGTCAGCTTCGCACGAGCGAAAACGGCGACAGATGGTGCTCTATGATTGGCCAGTTTGGAGAGAGTATCGGACCAATCAGACATCAGCGACTCAGCGTCAAGTTCCTCAATCAAGCAGCTTTGGATATAAGCTTTTCTGTGTCAGGATGTATGATCAATGATCATTTGAAACTCAAGAAACCGAAACATTTCGGAAATTGAAAATGTACCTCAACACAATATTCCCGAGCAACCTGACAAAAATCATCAACTTGCCCCTTCCATTGTATAGATGAAATGACAGGATGTCTGATCATTCTCCAAAAGATGACGTTGTCGAAACTAAGTTACGAAGAACAACTGCTTGTCTTTTGCTTTCAGCTTACGTTGTGACCCTTTGCAACTCCAGATGGATAGTTTTCTGTAAATCGCTTCAGAACATATTGATCCCTGTAGCTTTTTTTTTCCTTTAAAACTCTTGTTCACTTGTTCTCCTTATCCCAGGTGGTTATGGCTTTGGGCTTGCTTTTGCCAGTGCTATGTCAGCTGCAGTGTAAAAGACAAAGAGAGCGAGAGAATTTTTCAGCATGAAATAGCTGAAGGCATTAAGGTTCGTCCTAGGTAACAATATTTGGGAAATAGTGAACGAATATCCGGTTTCTCAACAAAGAAAACGACCTACTGGAAAAAAAATAGGTGTTCATTAAGAAATATGAAAAAAAAGTTGTAAATAAAGACACGTGTGTGCGTACAGAGCTAGGCAAATGAGTGCTATATTAAAGAACAGGACGGAGGCACGAACCAGGTTTTGAAGATGTCATTTTCCGCCATATTGCAGATAAAGTTAGTCCACTTTGACCTGCAAATCAACACTTGGTAGAAGTACTTAATATGAAGATTTGAATATCAGATGAGATTCCAGAGGAAAATTATGATAAAATACAGTAAATTGTATGGAAATTAGATAATCAAAAAAGCTGGTGTCATTTGTATTCAGAATGAGACTCTGGAAAAGGGCCTTCTGTCCAACAGAAGAAGCGGAGGGAAAAGTATTTCATACTCCCATCATTTATGCGTAAAACTCTTCCAGTCGCCAAGCATCGTCATATTTCATCAACTCCATAAAAATGTTTCGCCGAACCCCCTTTCATTATTTCTATTCCCTCGTACACAATATGAATGTTCATTTCATCTATATTTCATGCCAGTTCAGGTATGACCCGTTACCTGTCATCCTCTCTTACATAATGCGTAATATTTCTTACCGGTGTGTGACATCATAGGACACACTTCCGTCACGCAGCATAATTGATGAGGGTCAGTAATAATTCGAAGACACTGAAGTTTTCAGGAAAATTGGTTTGATAACTTCTGGCAGCAGTACAAGCAAAAGGAAGGACGCAATTTGTAAAAGTTTCTTAACCCCAATATTTTCCATAGTTGTTGGCACATTATTTTCGTGTGTGCGCCATTTGTCAACAGAGAAAAAAATACTATAGTTAATCACTCCATCATCGCCAGAGTTATGACTTTGGGCGGAATTTCTTTCGAAATTTCCCTCGGGTAAAAACGGGAAAAATATCTGTAGAATTCCTATGCGATACTTTGTCAAAAGAAAATACCTGAAAAAAGAGCATACTTTCCTCTTATGTTGGCGTGGGAGGGCTGAACGCATGGTGGAGGTTACGTTAGCTGGGATGGAGTCTTGCATCTCATCTCATCTACTAAATTTTTCCTCCCCCTCCCCAATCATGGTTTGATTGCCCCTTATCCTGATGCCTGTCGCATCACGGGCAGAGCGCACGTTGAGTGGGCAGGGGAAGGCCAGGCTGGCCTGGTGGTATGCGTTCTCCTCATCTACGTAACGCGTGAATCTCTTTAATCACATTACACTGCTTCTCCTTGCTTTATCCATGATCTCCCACTACAGGTGGTTTTTTCTTTATATATATACCTATTTTCTGCATATTGCGCATAGTTTTTAATATTTCCATGTTATTTACAGAGGCAGAACTTTATTTACATGACTGAGTAAAACTATATCTTTCCCTTCACTAAAAAATGCCGGATATTTTTTCTTTTACCCTGAAACTAAACTAGAACATTAAGCGCGTACATATGGCATCATTCCCAGCAGACTTGTGTGCACTCTCGAGGACGATGTATGGGTGTGTGGGAAGTGTGATTTTTTTTTTCCTGCTATGACTGTAGGCTGTTTCGGCAGAGGTGTGGCTCTGTAGAATCAGAATGGACAGGCAGTCGGAGGCAGTTCCTGCAGAGTGGTCCTGGCGGTGATGGAGGTGGTGGGTTGGGAGTCTGGTTGCACAGATTGAGGATACTGAGAGGTGTTGGAGAATGGTATGGCATGCTGGAGAAGTGTTGTAAGTCGTAATCCTTGTCCATGTTCTCTGTCTTCTCCTTACGGTTGTGTGGTTGTAGAAAGGTGTGGGGTGATTTGGATTGTAAGTCTAGTTTCTTGGATGAGAGCTTTGTGGATGATGAGTTCTCCGAGTGTTTTTCTTTGATATTTATTTGAGTTTGTTTTCGAAGCCGTTAGCTTGAGCTGCAGGATGTTTTTTAGTCGTTAGGTTTCCGTGGAGTAATGAGGTTCATTGGAGAAGCGAGACTGAGCGTCCATTTGTAGGAGCTTGAGGTGAGGAGGTCTGTTGTGTGTGGGTGTTGGAGGAGAGGTCTGTTGTATACTAGTGCTGCGGGTGAGGGAATTTTGAGAGATCATTGCCGAGTGTTTACTGCATGACCGATGCTCCGAGTAGTCTTTATGGAAGAGAGTGATGTGCAGTGGAGAGAACGAGGGAACTGCATGTGTGTGTTATGCAACAATGACAGAGAGAGAGAGAGAGAGAGAGAGAGAAGAGAGAGAGAGAGAGAGAGAGAGAGAGAGAGAGAGAGAGCGTGAGAGCGTTTTTGAGGGAGTAAGGGAGTAAGGGCTTCACTTGCTCTGGCAGTCCCACGATTCTGCTTCGTCAACCACGAAACTTGAACAAGTCGGAGGCAGTCAGGCGGCGGCACAGAGAGAAGCTGGAATACTGGGCCAGCCCAACACACCATTGTTTACGCCGAACACCTCTACACACACACACACACACACACACACACACGCACACACACACACAGTCGTACGTATAACAGGTCCCTCAGACATTCTCCTTCGTAAGCCTTGGAATTTCGGCTTGTGTGAGGCAGCTACGGGTATGTTGATGTGTAGTTGTGGCGTAGCTTCCCTTGGCGAATTAACCCATTACTCTCTTCGTTTTGTCACCTTAGCCATGATAGTTCGCATGAAATAGGTAGTTCCCTTACGACCACTTTTGCTAAGAAGAGAAGGGACATTTTCTTGATGATCGTGTTGGGTACATGATAGTGTAAGGTTTCTGGTCTATGACCTCTGGCAGCCTTTCTTGAAATTAGGAGCGAATCTTTTTTTTTTGTACAATTATTCTGTTTTGAAATAAACATAGCAAAACAAATATATATTTCATAGAAACTAATGAAATATTTCATTTCCGTCATAATTGAAAACTGCGTTTACTATTAATCGTAATATCATTTAAGCTTAAATTGTTGAAGTAAAACACTTTTGATAGTCTTGTGATGGTCCAGGGTCACACCTGAACGCAGCCGTACCGAACCATCTGTCTCGACAGGCGGAGACACATGGGTCGATTCATCTTCAACCTTGTGTATATATGTATATCTGGACTTGGGAAGGAGGGCTTTAGTCGTATGCCAAGACTGTGTGCCTTTTAGCTTTGAAACGCAAATGGTTATTTATATGAAATGATATACTCGTGCGGGTCCCCATCAGGAATGGTTTTTTCCTGTTTGTGGTTCTTAACGCTTCGGCTCTTGTTAATTTGCCCAGGAAGCTTTGAGTAACAGCATTTGCTATGCAATGACACCATGACCAACTCACGGTAGTATTTATTATTACTAAACGCTTCGAGGTACGTCCGAAAGAATGGAAATACCCCCTCCTGGAACCGTGCTCACTTTTATTCTATCATTCTGTAAACTGTTGTTCATCGGATGATTACGAAATGAACTGTAAAATTTTAAGGCATCTTCATCCGAGATGAACTTGACAGTGAAAATTACCTACTATATCTTCAGTGAATGTGATGGTTTATACACGTTCAAACCCATTTCAGAAGCGAGAGAACCTGGACAGATACTAGTTGACATATTCATAGAGACCGTGGTAAATGATCAGAATTTTACAATATCGGTATGTCAAGCAGTGCTCCGGTGCAACCAATGGTGTTGTAGCGTCCTTATACCAACTAAAATGTAAATGGTGTAAATACACCTGTGGTCGGTCAAGCAACACGGTGACCAACACCAGAGCATTTGGTGGTGATTTCATCAATCTGATGAGTCAGTGTCACTGTTGAGCGGTGTTGTGGCCACGACATACGTCAAGTGCTGTCTTTTCCACCCTAAGTGTCATGTTGTGGCCATCCAACGTGTCGAGTTATGTCGTGGCCGCCGTGCGTGTCGAGGTGTGGCTTGTTGCCTCCAGAAATTTGGCTAATTAGTGTGTATACTATTATACGTTATCACTAATGTGCTCGCTCAATACTTAGAAACTCGAATGGCGAGCCACCAAATGAAAGAAATGTGATAATTATGTTTAAAGGAAAAAACCTAAGCCGATTTCCTTTGTAATTACATTTCAATAGAAAAATGATACTTTACACTTAATAGCGGTAAGCCTCGCTTATGAAATTTAGAAAACATTCCGGCAGCAATTAGAAGGTGGTTATAGTTTCTGAGAGCCTTGTCTGTCTCCTGCATACTAAGCTAACTCTCAAATAATCATTCAACTTGTATCAAAATGTTTCTCCAGATAAGAGCAGCTGTTTCATTCTGTATCATCCCCAGAAGCAAAGAATAAACAACGTTCGACACCCGTGTTAACGAGGAACGCGGCAAAGTCGACTAAAAATGGGGAAGAACTTGTCTCTTAACAAACTCGACGCTTTACCAAAGTTTTCACAGCTAAACCCACAACTCTCTTCTAATTAGCTGCCTTGTTCTTATCTCCAAAGTTTTCTTCAGAGCCCCCGAACGCTGGTATCGTACTCTAACACTGGCTCGCTAATCCGCAGTGGCTCGGATGGAGGCATCTTTCCAACGCGCGCACACCCCAACTCTGGGCACGACGGTGGCCACAAGCGACGGTGGTGGTGATCATCTGCACAAGAGGTCGCTTGCCAGTGTTTGCCTGACTGCTATATATAGAAAATTTCGTTTCATCACATTACACACGACTGCTAGAGAATGGATGTGTACGGATGTAGCCTTCACTTGCTTATTCCTGGCGCTACTTCGCTAACGAGGGATCTTACAGGATCCTGTCGACTGCTAGCGTTTTACTGTCCACGGCAGACCTACCTCACAAAGATTAACCTCTTACCATACAGGGCGTCATGGTGTGAAGAACTGCCACAAAACCACCATCAGTCTGTCAAACACTGACCCGTGGCCATATCAGCTTGTCATGAACACCCGGAGGCTATTCTCAGCTTGTCATGAACTCCCGGAGGCCATTATTTGGTTGTCATGAACTTCCGAAGGGCCACCACCATTGTCAAATACTCCTCAAAGGGGTAGCACTTACCAGGTGCAATCTGGTCACCAGTGATAATCGCATAGCTACAGATGCAGCAGCGATCTTGACGTAATTGGTCGTAAAGCTATTATTGCCACTAGTACTCCTCAGCCACTACCCTCTTAGGATCCTCTATTAGCACATAATGCAGCTATGTATTAGCAATATGGAAATACATGAATCCCTGGAAGTTACTGAGACGAAACCATTTTCAAGTGTGTTAAAGTATTTCGCAATTTCCATCATCTTGGTCAAATATCTTTGTATTCTTTGAGTTTGTTAATCTGAGAATGTCTTGGATGTGTCTGATATTAACTTGCAGTTTTGTATTCAGAATTTTATATGGCACACCAATTTATGTAACATCTACTGCTATCTAGGCTTCATTATATATGCCGTATAAGTGGTCGGGAAATTAAAGAGACTTAAGGAAAGGTATTTCGCTAGATTTCTACAAAATCATGATTTTTGAGATCCTTCTTCAGAACATTACTTCCACCTCAGATTTTAGGTAACTCTTTGAGGTGTCTTAAATGGAATCGACGCACGCGGTCTTTTGCGGTGTTCCCTGTCTTTTCACTCTCCTGGGGATCTGTGTGTGTACTTTGGCTTGCTATCATTTTGATCCACTGGCCAACACACACACACATATTCCGCGATATTTTTCGGTATTTTTGAGACATCTCGTGACGCAAAATATCATGCTGGACTTCACCATTTGCCGTTTCATTTTCGAGCGGCCAGTAATTTGGGATCTGCCAATTACTGGCGTTAAGCGGCACTTTTCTCCTGGCGAAGAAGTCCGTCAGAACTCGCAAAAATCGTGGTGGGGGTTTATTTTGCTGGCGAAGACCTTTGTGGTCAGCACGATTCAGTTACACTATTGCTCCTTTTCCTCGGTACTTTTCCCTTTCGTTTTACTGTGTCACAGATTTCAAGACCTGCATGTACGTGTCAGAAGGGTTAAGTAATGCCTGTGTTGTGTTATATGACAGGTACTCTAGTAGCGTAATTGACCGTCTTTTGTTAACACCTCGCCCACACGTGGAAAACTGACAGTCTTCGTCACACATAACACTAGACATGCAACTCACGTGTGTTGGTCTTAGTAACTATGTGTTTTCCCAAGGCAAGTGATACACTCTAGCCCTGCTTTTTGACAAATCCTCGCCGGAGGTACTCGTAATGAAGCAAGTTTTGTCTCTTTCTAAATCGCCTTTGGTTGGACAACGTCAAATGTCACCGCAACCATGTTGTACGTTGTCTTAAATGCTCATATCCAATTCTGTAACAAGATACAAAGGGCGAGATGGACGGGAAGCGGGATTAAACAAACTAAAACCCCCGAGGATTTTATGTTCAACGCTTCATTCAAAGATATGAAACACACACACACACACCGTCCAGTAGAGGCGTATATTGTTTCTCAAAATGTGTCAGACCGGCGCGAAATGTTTCGTTTTGATTTACTGTAAGCCCCTTTGAATAAGGGCTACAAGCGAAGGTCAGAGTCTGAATGCATTTCAGTTGCCCACGATTTTCAGGTTTTCTTTTCACCTAATTTCACTTGTCTGGTTTGTACTGAAAGCATAGGGAATTTCGATTGCCAGGTATGTTCGGGTTGCATGGTATAGTCTGCTTGCTTGACACCGTTTGCTTGCTTGGCATATGCAGCTTCCCTGACGCATTTTGCCTGCACGGTAATTGTTCTGAATGTTCTGTTGTGTTCAGCAGTAATATTATATTAGATTTGATCAGGATGGATAACCAGGCTGGTAAGGTGTGCTGGTGGATGAGGAGGAGGAATACGTATGATGTATATATCGGTCCAAACACAAGGATCATCTTCCACAGGCTGACCCAATCTAATGCAACCAGAGGAGGAGGAGGAGGTCGAGAAGGTTTAGGGAGGGACACATGACCTGTCATTAGGGTTGCTGTTACGTGTGAACTGATGATGATCATATCGTTGACGGTCATAGAGATGGAGTCGGGAGTTGACAGTTCCCTAGGGGAAATGGATAGTAGGTTTGCAGGCAAGAAATGAGAAATCCACAATACTTCAAAAAACTACAGTTTGAAATATAACTGATGTATTACTTTATTAGTCGGGTCTTCACACAAGAATTAGAGTAGCATAGAGTTTTCTTGGTCATAATCTAATGTTTTGATCCCAGATGACCCTACCTTTGCTTAAGGTACCCTACTGTGACCAATGGAAACCATTTCGCAT
>JAUUDY010472021.1:0-10786 GCA_032361765.1 Panulirus inflatus | reverse complement strand
AGGCTTTCTTCACCAAACCACTTGCTATGACTTACTCACTTTGCATAACTCCTTGACCTAACATATCTTGGTAAATATGGTGAACTACATTTTTCATGTATTCTTCTATACCTCTTCACAATGTATTTATTAATAATCATCTACAGATTCAGTAAGATTTTTGAAAAATTGGTGAAAGCTATGGAATTTTACTCTAGTTCATGATCATCCTCCATTCAGAACATTTAAATCATAATTTGGGAATCATACAGGAAAATGAATTTTCACACCTTTTTCCAATAACTGAAAATAATTCATATATTTAGAAAAATGATGGTGAAATGGGTGGACAAATGAGAGTGCTACATGGAACATGCATGCTTGGGATCTCAGGCGTTAGCATTGCCTTCATCTGAAAACATTGCTTATACTTGGTGAATGATATGATAAATTGTGTTCATCATATAATTTTTCTTTACATTTCTCCACTAAAGGTTCTTACTTAAAGCATGATTATCTACATATTGAGAGAAAATGAAACTTATTTGAAACAGAATCCTTTTCTGGCTTGCAACCTCTGCCAGTTCAAAATATTCAAGTTGTAATTGGTGAGATATACAATAAACTACATTTTTCATGCAGTTTTTCTAAACAGATCTCTTCAGTAGGTTCCAACCTTATGCATGAATTAATGATTATGCATTCGGTAACATTTAGGGGAAAACTGTTGAAAGAGTTGGAACTCCTACCCGTCTCGTGTTCATCTTTTATTCAAAACATTCAACTTAAACGCAGTCTATGGTGTGGTAAATTTTATTTTTCTGATACTTTTTCTCCACAGTTCTTTTCACAAGTTTCTTTCCTAATTCATAATCAATAGTAATTTATATATCAAAAAGAATATGTGAAAATGGATGTACAAATGAAAGTACGTAAAGACATAAACACATCAACACTTGTGATTATAAGGAGGCTGAAGCATCACTGGTTCAGAATATTCACCTTTCCCTCATTAAATGATGTGGTTAATTGTACTTTTTGCATATTTTTCAACAACTTTCCCCTTAGGTTCTTACTTAGTGTATGAATGAATGAATAACTTCATACCAATAACAGTACAGTAAACCCTTGATTTAACGGACTAATAGGAGGAATGGGGCAACTGTTAATGCCAAAAGTCTGTTAAATTGAGACTGTAACCTAATGGGCCACATAATACAATATACATTTCACACACTTTCTTTTAACTCCTCTATCACTTAGTGCAATTTTGAATTGTAAAGATTGCAAAATTATTTAATGAATAAAGTCACAATTCTCTGTATACAACCTGACCACAAGGTAGCTTGAGGCAGACTGAGACCAAAACAATGTGAGTATACCCCACAATACCAAAAACAAGTGCAAAAAGTATGATATGCACATGGTACGGCGTTTGAGATTTTTGAATTTTTTCCATTCTTTAATTACGTTATCTTTTTTATCATACTTAATCGCCGTCTTCTGTGTTAGCGAGGTAGCACAAGGAAACAGATGAAAGAATGGCCCAAACCCACCCACATACACATCTACGTACATAAATGCCCACACACGCACATATACATACCTATACATTTCAACGTATACATACATATACAGAGACATGTTGGAAAGGATCACAATTTTGTGCATGATCAAGTATATTCATATGAATCCACTTGTTTCATTTTCCAAATGGACTCATACGAATACTTAAGACATATACATATATACAAATGTACATATTCATACTTACTGTCTTCATCCATTCCCATTGCCACTATGCCACTCATGAAATAGCACCCCACCCCACTCGCATGTGCGAGGTAGCACAAGGAAAAGACGAAAAAGGCCACATTCGTTCACACTCCATCTCTAGCTGTCATGTGTAATCATCATTAATTAATGTATTATAATTTGCCCGGTCTGTTTAACCTGAAATCCACTAAATCAAGGTACATTAAATCGACGGTTTACCGTATATACAAAAACAGCTAAAACAGAATTCGTACTTAGCTCATTATCATTAGTTCAAAACATTCAATATATAATAGGCAAAGAGTATGGCAAATTACATTTTCAAATATTCTTTGTACACATTTCCCCAGTAGGTTTGTACTTCATGAATGGATCAATGACTATCTATGCATTTGGTAACATACAGGAGAAAACAGTTGGAACAGTTGAATTTTTATGTATATGCGAAAGCCTTCCATTCAAAACATTCAAATTAAAATGGGTGACTAATACAATTAATTGTAATTTCTATATACTTTTCCACACTTCTCTGCAGTAGTTTGCTACCTAATGACTGAACTAAAAATAATTCAGATATTCAGAGAAATAAGAGTGAAAATGGGTGCACACATTAGAGTGCTAGATTCTCACCTAATGCATGAATTAAGTATTTGAAAAGCATACTAATATAACCGAATTGACACATTCACTCAATTTTATTACATTCTTTCCTAGACAGATGTTCATGATGGTATCCACTTTATGTTAATAATTTACATACCAGAAGTCTCTCCGTATACTGAACTCTTTTGGATGACAGATAAACAACCTGCACTAAACTCCCGCTTGTTTAGAAAAAAAGTCACAATGATAAAAGAATGATTACCGTATTAAGGTGGTAAAATTCCTTTCCATTTTCATCAACACTTGTGAGTAGCTTTTTCTTTATCGTGGCCTCCCCTTCCAATACTCTCTTCAAAAGATCCTGAAAAACCAATAAAATTCACATCAGATTCCATAATATTCAAAATAATTCAATCATAATCCATACACAAAACAAAACTAGAAGTTCAGGCTTATTATCCTTAACTTACAATTACATCCTCTCAAGACGGCTCACTGGAAACCCCAAGCTGCCATCCAAACTAACCGGCCAACTCCCTAAAAGACCCAGTACTTCAATGCTTTGGGGTTAATCAAAAGGTATATGTTAGGTTTATCTAGCCTTTTTTCACAAAAAGGTAGCCTAAAGTAGCACTGAGTATTTCAAAGTAATCAAAAAAAAAAAACTATCTGCACTTAAGTACACATATATAAAACAGTGTTTCAAGAATACCTTTGTGAATATAATCAATTTCCTCTGCTAAAGATAAAAAAAGGCACAAATACATAATATCAAACCAATAAAACAAGGATCCTAGTCTTCAGCTTTTCTGGCCTTTGAAACAGTTTACAAATAAATCACTAAAATTCTCCCCAACTTAACTATAGAAACCAACTTCAGACAAACTAGACTATGCTTCTTAGTTTTGGTCACTGTATCAAGAACTAAAATGGTCCATAGGAGGGCAACATGAAATAAAAAGACCTTAAGGGGGTATTAAGTTAACCCCTTAAGTATGCAAATACAGGTTGAACCTCTTTAATCCAGTAACATTGGGACCTGGCCATTACCGGGCCAAAGAAAATACTAGAAAACAGAAAGTGACCCCTAAGGGAGCCCCATGTAAATATACATCCAACCTATAGTCTTGCCAGCTCATTCCACATACATACTGCTGTGTTATCATAGGTAGAACAAAGCTTAAAACAAGAAATAATACAACCGTTAATGCTTCCAGACAAGGTTTTTAGTGTTACATCAGATTACATCAGAAGTACCCCCAGATGAAGAATCTGCAATATCTTGGGCAAGATTTTTTGTGGCATATGACAGAAGTACAGTGCAGATTTATCAGCATTATACACTTGTTCTGGGGCTAAGTTTTCTCCTGCCACTAACTGTGCAAATTCATCCACAAACTTTGTTGCAGCTGTGTGACAAGTAGTTAATGCAATGAATGATCATAGGTAGGTAGTTGGCTTTGGTCAGCTCGTTATTATTGTTGTTTTATTGTCATCATAAAGGCAACTAGCCTGCGCTGCACCAGTCCCAGCCAGGTGGCCAACTCATACACTCTCTCTTGCCCTATACACATTGCTGTTGGTTGTTTAATAGAGAACTGGAGTTTTTATTGATTCTCTTAATACGACCTTACACTACAAGCTTCCATGTCAGCACTGCTTTTTGCCACACACACTATATATTGAAATTCCATGTCTCCACTTAAACTTGTGTACCCATCCTTGCAAATATTTACAGTCATAGTCTAGCTTTAGTTCTCTGAAAATCTTCGGCCTGCTCGACATGCATCTCCCCAGAAATGCTTACATCTTCATTATATGAAAGCTTAAACCACTTTATAAGTGCACTGTCTAACTCTGTACTCATGGCACCTTTCATAGTTTTCGGAAACTTTTAAGTTTTCTGGCTTTCATTTGCAGCAAATAATCAAATATAAGAAATTGACAGGACTGTTAATCAACTTGGATGCAGTATAAACCGATTTAGGCACTTTAGTGCTGCTAACAGCACTGCCCTGGTGGTAGATACGCAAACTAATGGCGGCAGATTCAAAACGTGCCGGACCACAGAATGCTGGATTAGAGAGGTACAACCTGTATCAAAATCTCTGAGAACATATAATGGGATCACAATTTATATTCTGTGGAGCAATCTGCACTTATTTCTAAATCTGAAAATTTACCTTGAGGGGTTGATTAACCTGGGTAAAACTTTCATTCTATCATCAACCTTCCCATTTTCTTTTCTAATTCTATGTATGTATAAATCTCAAGAATTGTTGAAACAAAAAGAAAATGTAGGTTTTGAAGAACTGAAAACTTTTCCTTCTGAGACAGTCCTGAAAGCAACATATCCTGTTGGATACTCTCCAGAAATGGGGTTAGAAAATTCTAACCATATGTCCTGGTGGTGGTGAATCCCTGGCTTTCCCTACCTACTGCTATCCTCCCAACTAGATGGTAGCAACTCACTCATTTCAGGCCTATCCTCATCCAGCAAGAGTCTACCACAGAAATGACATCCTGAAATGCTTGGCCTTGGACAGGACACAGAATTTGCAGATCATAGACATCAGCCCAAAAAAAAGATGATGCTGTACAAGAAAATTTCTAAAACCTTTACCTACTCCACATGTACATTAATGCAAGCTGAGCAGCTGTTCTAGACGTACATTTATGCACTGAATTTCGCACCTCTGTACTCTACACCAACATGTGATACTATCTTCCCACAGTTCTTCAGCCATTGCCAATAACAGGATACTTTCAAAAGTTTTCTAGAATGGGGACATAGTTGACTTTAGCTAGATTTAGAGAACCGGATAGAAAATTATCCTGTATCACTTCATCATGATGATCTGTCTTCAGATCATGTAAAATGATTTTATGGTAAATGTCTCTTCCAGCTCTGAACGTTGACCAAGATGAGGCAGAAGACTGTATTTCTTGTAAAAGTCTATCGCATACTCCTTGGAGGTATGTGTCCGACAAAAAAAACCCTCTGGGAATAACCAGGGAGAGAATCTTTTCCACTAACTCTAAGGGGAGCAGGGATTTGCAAAAGCCTTTGTTCATGAGGCTGGAGATGGTCAAGTTTATCCACCAGATATAAAATTCCACACCTCAAAGAGTGAAACAATATTGCAGTGTAGGGCAAATGGGTCAAGTTCTGAAGTAGGGCGGTCTTTCTCAATGTATCAGTATGTGGGTTAAATTTGGAGAAGATGGATCCCATATCAGTCTTTACTTGGACTCCCTTTTATGGCCTGGAAAAGGTATAATCATAAAAAATCAATCTACTGCAGGCTCTAGATGCCCTCTTTATTTGACAAGTGTGTCTAAATTTTTCAACTCCACCCCATGCCTCTATATTCTCTGAACTGTGGACATTGTCGGAAATATATCATAAAGAGCAAAAAAAAATCCTCTGTGAAATGATGGATTAGCATTCAAAAGTAAGAAAATACATTGAATGTTACATTATTACCTTTGCATTGGCATGCACATGTAATAAATGAGCATCTGAAAAGGGTGTGAGTGATGTGTTTGATAGCTCAAATACCACAGGAAAATGTGGATAAGATTTCTTCGTTTCTATTTACACTGCTTTCCAAACCGATTCTAATATCATTTACAGCACTAGTGGTACATAGCATGAATCTATTTAGAAACAGCACATCTTTTACACTAATATTCAGAATTAGGAAGATTGTCAAGCAAGTGTAGGAAAGGCACTACTTACGTGCATGGACAAACTTATCACTAACCTTAACAAGTTCTGTGATGCGTGACTGACGCTGTACACACTCGTCAGCTTCAAAACCTATTTCATTCCACAGCTCATGAAGTTGCGAAGTAATATTTCTCAGTTCCTGTACAACCTCGTTCTCCTGGTTTTCCATGGTAATGACTGAAATAATAAGAATAATGAAGATACAATATGATAAATAACAGGCCAATTATATGAATTTCATAATCAAATCATTACTGAACATTCCACAAGAATGTTACCACTGACAAACAATCTGGATAAAATCAGAAAACAATATAAAATACTGAATACACTATTAATTCTATTAATTACAGGCTTACAATTACAGCTTGTATTGAACGTTGGGCTTTCAATACATTAAGTGACAATGGGAGTTTTTGTCTAAATGATCAACTTGAATACAATAAGAATATGCTGAAAGCCCTTGTATATATTTCAAAAACAATGATATACATTAAACAACAAATGATCATGCATGGTTCATATTTCAGGCAGACCTGTCATAAAGCAGAGACATTCAGACTATTTGAAAAAATTGCCATTTCAAGTAACTCACTATGGTGGTATGGGTCAACAGACACAATTCTGAAAGAGGATACCCAAAGCCCATAATTATCATCATAATCATCATAGTATCAGTATTATTATCATTATCATCATTATTATCATTAGTAATAGTAGTAGTAGTATTAATAATAGTAGAAGTATTGCCATTAATATCATTATGTCTATTATCATAATGGCCTCAGACCCCTTTTCCTCTGAATGGTCTCTTTTAGCTTCAAGGTTGTGCTACTTCCTGTGGAAAGGGAAGAATGAATTCCTTGAAAGTGAGAAATTCCTTGGTGAAACTGCATTCCTTTTGTTAACAGTCATACAACCTTGCCAAAGCTGACTTTTCATTCACAGCACAACCAAAGGCTAGGAGAGTGCAGTAATGCCCTCAAAGACCATCATTGCAATGTTCTTTTCAAACTGAACTGGAGGTTTCAGATAATTATCTTTTCACACAAAACAGGCATCATTTGCATGATCATATCAGTTAAGTAAAAAATTGGCAAAATCATATACGACAAAAAAAATTACAGTATTAAACGTTATATGGCTCATAATAATTCAACCACATATCAAACAGGAGCCAGCTATGACAACCACTAACTCTTCAATTTGGTTTCTTTACCACCTTGTGAATTTAACATTTTTCAATCTGTACGTAAAATCTATCTAGCCTTTAAATTTCAAAGATATGATAAAACAATGAAAAAACAATTCAAAAGTACTTTTTTCCCTATTTCATGTTGAAGGCTCCAGTCATGGATAAAAGTCCACATCTAGGTCACGCCTTAATCAAAATATACAGAAAGTTTTGAAATGGAAAAGGAAATGACAAGGGAAAGTATTTAGAATTTTTGAGAAAGAAAAACCTGTCTTTTGAAATGTGCCGAGTCATAGTTATTGGGAAAGACATGAGAAGGCAGGGGTGTAAGGAAAGAAGCAGGTAAGGAAATGGCCTACCCTTGAGTTGCTGAAGGTTACACAATAATGATGTGATGCAGCAGCTTGCCAAATATTATGTGGTCTGTTTAGAGGTGTGGGCACACGAGCAGCCAGCTCTCAGGAGCAAAAATCAAAGTAATAACTATAGAAGAGGGAAAGTGAACCAATATTGCAGCAAAGGACATGGGGGTCAAGTCTGGAAGCTAGCCTAGGACAGTTTATAAGGCAGACCGCTTTCAACTCAACTCTGTTAAGTAAGGATGCAGAGCTAGAACCACCTCAAATGTGAGAGCAGTACTCCATACGAGGACATATTAATCTCTTGTATAAATGGAGCAACTATTCAGAAGTACTTTCAACATCTAAACAGGACACCTAATTTCTTAGAGGTAGACTTAGCTATTCCTGTAATGTCGA
Source organism: Panulirus inflatus (assembly GCA_032361765.1). NCBI lineage: Eukaryota > Metazoa > Arthropoda > Malacostraca > Decapoda > Palinuridae > Panulirus > Panulirus inflatus. Next base: position 2,742 of record JAUUDY010472021.1, on the reverse strand, counting down.
GTTTTCAAGAAAGATTGGATGTTACAGTAGTGCCAAGTATGTTCACCAAGACGAGCGGTGTGAGGAGTTTACGCGAGATGGGTAGAAACTAGGTCTTGGATGAATTAAACTTAAAAAGATTTTGTGTAACCCCACTATGATATCTTGTCCAAGTCTGAGTTTACTGAAGAAGCTAAGTCAAGATGAGATGCAAATGAAGTGAAGGAGGGAGCAGAATTGAAGGATGAGTCATCACCATATGAGTGCATTGGATTATTTGTTAAGGACAGGAAAAAGAAGAGAAAAAGTGTAAGGGACAGCATAGAACCTTGAGGGACACCACTGTTTATGGACAAAAAGGGAGTAGCTGATCCATCGACAACCATAGGGATAGATCGATCGCCCAGAGAGGAAGCTTGATATGAAGGAGCAAAGCAAGAGATGAAAGCCAAAAGAGGGGAGCTTAGAGATAAGACCCCCAATGCCACACCCTGTCAAAAGCCTTAGATGTGTCAAGGGCAGCTACATATGATTCTCTAAAATCTTTCAGGGATGATGACAAGACATTAGTAATATAGGAAAGAATATCACCTGTGGATCTTGCCTTACAGAAGCCATACTGGTAATCAGAGATAAGACTGATTTCCAAGGTGTTTAGGAATATGGGAGTTGATGAAGGATTCAAAGACTTTGAAAATGGTAAATGTCAAAGCAATAGGATGATAGGGGGATCAGAACAGTTACCCTTCTTAGGGATGGGACGTATCAATGCAAGCTTCCAAGGAGGAAAAGTTCTGGTTTTTAAACAGAAACAGAACAGACAAGCTAGCACAGGTGCAAGTTCAGAGGCACACACTTTCAGTACAAGGGAATGGATGCCATCAGGACCATAAAGCTTGCTTGTGTCCAGAGAAAAAAGCACTTTTCAGACAGTCCAAAAAGAGATAATGGGAAGGAGCAAAGGATTAGTAAGAGGAGCACCAGGGGATGAAGGAATGTTAGTCATCCAAGGTGGAGTTATAGGAGGAATGGGAACCAAAGAGAGTTGCTTTGCCTACAGGAGAGATAGCTATAGTACATCAGAACAGAAAAGTGAAGGGAAGGTAGAGTGACAGGAGTTGTTTGAGATGCCCTAAGCTAAAGACCAGAAAGACCTATCAGTGGATGATGAGGGGAGCTTATCACACTTCCTTTGAATAAAGGAATGCTTTGCCTCACGGATAACATGCTTACAGCGATTACGGGCAGCAATAAAAGCCAAATGGGAGGCAGAGGAAAAAAAAGCTTTCCCAAGCCTGATATGCCTGATCCCTTGCATGAATGGCCTCAGAACAGGAACGGTTGAACCATGGATTGGATGAAGAGGTCATCTCGGAGGAAGATAGGATAAATGCTTTCATTCATTCAAGAATAACCTCTGCCATGAGTTTGGCGGAAAGAGAAGCATCACCGCATAAGAGACAGTAATTTACCCAGAGAAAGTAAGAAAGAAATTATATAATCTATTACGGTTAGCTTTGTTGAGGTGCAAGTATTTATGCATGAGTGTCATATGATGAAGCAATTAAGAGCAAGATTGTGTACTTACAGTAGGATGAATTAGGGGTGAAAAACAAATCCACAATATTTGCAGTCAGGTATACGAGAAGAGCGGGAGATAATTTGCTCTAAATCATTAACAATGGATAATGTGAGGGTTTCAATCTCTCCATCATCCGTATGGGAGAAATTTAACCACTCCCTTTGGTGAACGCTGAAATATCCGAGGTAAAGGACCTCGGCTTGCAGGTGGGAGGATGTCAGTCTCATGGCACGAGTTTAGATAGTCGAAGAAAGATTCAGAATTTGTAGAATTAGGAGAGCAATAGGCAAAACAAGAGGAAAAGTGTGGTGAGGGGTGGAAGGGGTGACGGTGAGGGGTGGAAGGAGTGATGGTGATGGGTGGGAGGAGTGCTGGAAGGAGTGATGGTTATGAGTGGGAGGAGCGATTGTGAGAGGTGGGAGGAGTGATGGTGAGGGGGGGAGGAGTGATGGTGATGGGTGGGAGGAGTAATGGTGAGCAGAGGGAGGAGTAATGGTGAGGGGTGGGAGGAGTGAGGGTGAGGGGTGGGCGGAGGGAGCCATGACTAACGGAGAGACAACTGTGAGGTAACCAGAGAGACTGACAAGAATAGGAGCGACATAGCATTGGGGAGTGAAGGGTTTGAAGTGTTGGGAGATTGTGAGAAGGATATTTATCTATTTATTCTATCATACTTGATCGCCATCTCTTACGTTAGCGAGGAAGCACAAGGAAACAGACAAGGAATGGCCCAACCCACCATCATACACATGTATATACATAAACGCCCACACATGCATACATTTACATTTCAACGTATACATACACAGACATATACATATATACACATATACATATTCATACTTGCTGCCTTCATCCACTCCCGTCACCACCACGCCACCCATGAAATAGCACCCCCCCCCACCCTTCCCAACGAGGCAGTGCCAGGGACAGACAAAAAAGGCCACATTTGTTCACACTCAGTCTCTACCTGTCATGTGTAATGCACCGAAACCACAGTTCTCTTTCCACATCCAGGCCCTACAGACCTTTCCATAGTTTACTCGACGCTTTACATGCCCTGGTTCAATCCACTGACAGCACGTCAACCCTAGTATACCACATCATTCCACAAAACTTTCACTACCTCTTCTCTGCTCGCCAAACCATTCTCCCTGACCCTCTCACTTTGCACACCACCC
>JAUUDY010471910.1:0-10786 GCA_032361765.1 Panulirus inflatus | reverse complement strand
ATAAAAAGTTGAAAAACCACTTGGAGAATGAAGATGAATTGAAATACTGTGATGGTAAAAGGTGGAAACAAGATTTTGGAGACCATGTCAGAGAATGTTCAAAAGATTCATCTCTTACTAGCCTCAGCACTGCATCAGTGTCACAGGAATCTAATGATAAACAGTACATAGAGGAAAAGAGATTAAAAAGGAAACCAAAATTGAAAAGGGGAGGTAAAGAAGTCAGTAACTGGAACAATAATAGAGAACAATCTGATCACCATCATTATAAGGAGGAAAATATCAATAAGAACAAGAATTTTATAAAAGAATATCAAACTGTTTCACAGGAACCTAAAGAAAATACTTTAAGATCACAGTTAGACACGTATAATCCACATGAACAGTTTCATCAAGAAAATCATAACACAGCAGTAAAAACTGACGGCTTATGTGACAAGGATGAGGATTGGCTAAAATGTCACACTGCTGAAAGTATAACTGAGCTCACTCCAGTAGGAAGTGATGCTTTAGCAATAGCCATTGAATCCTCACAGATCAGAGTTATTGAAGCAAAGGTAACCATATTTGTGTGCCTTAAGTGTAGCTCTGGCTATACAGACTCTCAGGAATTCAGAAGCCACATCTGTAGTTCAAGTTGCCCTTTCGTTCAGAATTTTGCTGACGGTTCAGTGATGCTAGCAAGTGACACTAGTATGTGTGAGGATCGCATACAGTTGCCAGATAACAATGTATGGTACTTTCCTGAATTTTTTATCCGAAGACCACTTGAAGATGAGAAAAATGATGGTTTGCAAATCATTCACAGCTCTTCAGGAAGGAAACTACAGCTCCATACCAACTACCAGCCAGCTTACCTCAGCGAGCAGCTTATATCTTTCAGGTTAGTAATGATTCCAAATATATGGATACATTTCTTTCATACTTTCATTCTTTCTCCCCTATCCTCAGGGTGGATGTGTTGGAAATCAAACATTTGAGGACAATATGTGGTGTGAGGTGGTTTGATCAAGTAAGTAATGAAAGGTTAAGAGAGAGATGTAGTAATAAAGAGAGTGTGGTTAAGAGAGCAGAAGAGGGTGTGTTGAAATGGTTTGGACATATGGAGAGAATGAGTGAGGAAAGGTTGACAAAGGGGATATATGTGTCAGAGGTGGAGGGAACAAGGAGAAGCAGGAGACCAAATTGGAGGTGGAAGGATGGACTGAAAAAGATTTTGAGCAATCAGGGCCTGAACATGCGTGAGGGTGAAAGTTATGCAAGGAATAGAGTGATTTGGAATGATGTGGTATATGGGGTTGATGTGCTGTCAGTGGACTGTACCAGGGCAGTTGAAATGTCTAGGGTAAAACCATGAAAAAGTCAGTGGGACCTGGATGTGGAAAGGGAGCTGTGGTTTCCCTGCATTACACATGATAGTTGAAGACTTAGTATGAACGAATGTGGCCTTTTTGTCTGTTTTCCTGGCATCACCTTGCTGAAGGGTAGGGGTGAATGCTATTTCCTGTGTGGCAGGGTAGCTACAGGAATGGATGAAGGCAAGCAAGTATGAATATGTACGTGTCTATATGTATATGTCTGTGTATGTATATGTATGTACATGTTGATATGTATATGTATGTATATGTGCATGTATGGGCACTTATGTATATATATATGTGAATATGAGTGGTTGAGCTATTCTCTATCTGTTTCCTGGCACTACCTCGCTGACGTGGGAAACAGCGATTAAGTATAATGAAATAAATAAATGTTTGTAATGTATCCATTAATGAGAAAAGTTGCTTGGGGAAGAGCATATAACATGTTCTAATTGGAATTGTGTTAAAACAGGTCTGGAGGGAGAGTTAAGGATTATCATCCTATTACTATCCTGTTACAAGAATTTGTAGGAAGTATTGATTCATTAATTATTTAATAATTTTATGAATTTGGTAAAAAGCATCCTTTCTACAGATGATTTCTTGAATAATGGTACTTTTGTTTAGGGTTTACAATCATACAGGGACTGAATAGTACTGTAATGTGGAAAATGGAATGATGCTATTGTTTGAGGTCTTTAGGTTGATTAATTTATGGATAAATGGAAGTTCACTCTACCACAATCATTTTTGTGAATTGGGAAGCAGTTGAAAACAATGAAAAAACCAGATTGAAAACACAGATTTTTATCTTCAGATTACTGTGTTTTTTAACCATTAATTTTTCATTGATTTGTCCTGCAAATCTCTGATGTCTCAAAACAAGTCTCTGGAACAATGCTTTTATGTTGCCTGATAATGTAATAAGCTACATCCTTTAAGTTCTTCAGCTTTGTTAACCCACTTAGTTGCATTGTCTTTTTATATTCTTTGTGATTTAGAGTAATGTAATGCCCAAAAGAGATAGGTATTTAGTTTCCCCTCACCATATGGGAAGAATTACTTTTAATTTGATCTCATGATTGATAAATATGATATTTTTCTTTCAGTTGGTGTCTAAGGAAAAAAATTTGAAGCCTTTAAAGATTTCACAAGATCAAAGACAGTTGGAACGATTGGTAGAAAGAAATTACTCACAGTTGAATACGAAAGCTGCTGATGTTATGAAAAAAGAATCACCAACTGCTCAGTGTGAAGATAATGAAATTTTGGTAGGGAAGAAAAGCAGTGAACTATCTCCAGCCACACACAGGCATGTTATGAGGGTAAGATCCACAAAAATAACTACTGCAACATATATTGCACAAGTTGATGCTGCAGAATCATGCAGAATATCTGATTTTGCAAAACCTGCCGCTGACTTGGCAAAATGCCATGCTCCAGTTGATATTACTACAGGTGATCGTGCTGTACATATAAAAACTGATACATTAGAAGCCTTTACTGAAACTGATAGGGTAAAATCACCTCAAAGCAGAGCTCGTGCTGCAGAATCTGGAACAGGAATTGCTAAATCTAGTAAAGTTGAAGCAGAGATAGTAAAGCTTAACACAAAAGATTCAGGGTGTGATGGTACACATTTGTCTAGAAAGAATGCAGAGTCCACTGCAACTCCAGGGTTTGATGGTACACATTCAGCTAAAACAAAATCCAGTAATGTTGAAACTTATTCTGGAGAAGCCATTACAAAATCTGTCACTGTAAACAACACTGTAGAAGAAATTAGTGTACAAAAATCCACACTGGCGGTGATTAATACTATTAAGTCTGATACAAAAGACGTTGATAATACACAGTTTACTGCAATAACTGATTTTTCAGTATCCTGCCCAGATGATCTTGATTTGTCAGATTCAGCCACAACTGTACATCATGTTGCAGATGCCATGATAGTTAAAAGTCCAGTGCAGTCCACTAAGCAAGAGTCTGGTATGGTTGAATCAAGAACTGAATTTACAAAATCCACACCCAGTGGTACAGTTAAATCTTTGTTTTCACCTGTAACAAAAACTGATGCAACAAGGGAGGATGTTGAAGCTGATGCTGCATGTTCCGTTATATCAGAATCTGATTCAGTAGCAGAAGTAGATATTCCAATACCCCTTTCAAAACCTGATGATGGAAAGTCTAGCATTTCTAAAGGAGATATTGCACAAGTTGTCAAAAGTGTCACCACTGCAAATGCTAATAGATCAGATCTTGTTAGTTGCATGACAGATAGCAGTGAGGTAAAAGTCTCTGGATCAGATACTGGAAAAACATCAGACTCAGTTACAAATGGAGAGACTACAGTCACTAGAGAAAGTGATGAAAAGACATTAGTCACCAAAGCTAATAGTATGATAACATCACATGCAATAGCCAGTTCTGAAATGTTGTCATTTACTAAATCTGGTATTGGAAATGCACCAGCTACTCAATTAAGCATTGTAGAGGGAACACTCGCCACAGTAAGTGATGGGAAGACACAAGCCTTCACAAATATTGGAAAACTAGCTGTCACATCAGCAGGAAATGTAAACACTGTGGTACCCACAGCATTTACTGGAAATACCATAGCTAACACAGGAAGCACTGAAGAGATACATGTCACCACAAGTTCTGGAGAAATACAAGTTACCACTGCAGGTTCTGGGATGTTAGACAAAGCAGGAAGCTTTGTAAAGACAGAAGACACCACAGCAACATCTGGAAAGACAGCAGTCACCACAGTAAGAACTGGAAATACAGCAGTCACCACAGTAACAAATGAGAAGACATTAACCCCATCAGCAAGCACTGGGAAAACAACATTCAGAGCTTGTAGAGAGAAGACAGCAGTCTCCAGAGCAAGTATTATGAAGAGAATAGTCACTACAGTGAGTACTGGGAGGCCAAAGGTCACCACAGCAAGTACTGAGGAGGCATCAGTCTCCACAGCAAGTACTGGGAAGACAGCAGTTGGTACAGTGATTACTGGGATGCTTGAAGTCACTACAGCAAGTACTGAGGAGACAGACATCACCACAGCAAGTACCAGGAAGACAAATCTTATCACAGTGAGCACTGAAAAGCCAGAAGTCACCACAGCAAGTACTGAGGAAACAACAGTTGCCACTACAAATTCTGGGAAGACAATGGTTTCCACAGTAAATACTGTGAAGCCAAAAGTCACTACAACAAGTACAAAGGAGACAGCAGTCACTAAAGTAAGTACTAGGAAGCCAGCAGTCACTGAATTGAGCAATAGGAAGACAAACATCACCACAGCAAGTGCTGAGGAAACAGCAGTCACCATAGCAGGTGCTTGGAAGACAACAGTTATTGCATTGAATACTGAGAAGCCAAAAGTCACAACAGCTGTTACTGGGGAGACAGCAGTTTCCTCAGCAAGTACTGAGAAGAGAACGGTTGCCACAGTGAGTACTAGAAAGCCAGAAATCTCCACAGCAAGTACCAAGGAAACATTTGCCACAGCAAATACTGGGAAGACAACAGTTTCCACAGTGAGTATTGGGGAACCAGTTGTCACCACAGCAAGAACTGAGGATGTAACTGTCACGACAGCAAGTTCTAGGAAGCCAACAGATGTCACAGTGAGTACTGGGAAGCCAAAAGACACTACAAATCCTGGTGAGACAGCAATTACCACATTAAGTACTGGGAAAACAGCGTTCACCACAATGAGTATTGAAAAGCCAAAAGTCATCACGGAAGGTACTGGGAAGCCAAAAGTCATCACAGGAAGCACTGGGAAGCCAAAAGTTACCACAATAAGTACTGGGGGCACAGTAGGCATCACAGCAGGTACTGTGAAGCCAAAAGTCACTACCGGAAGTACTGGGAAGACACCGGTCATCATAGCGAGTACTGGGAAGCCAAAAGTCACCACAGTAAGTCATGAGGAAACAACAGTCACCATAGCAAGTGCTGGGAAGAATGCAGTCACCACTGCAAGTATTGGGAAGACAGCAGTTGCTACAGTGAGTATGGGGAAGCCAAAAGTCACCACGGCAAGCACTGGGGAGACGACAGTCACCTCGGCATGTACCGGAAAGACAGCAGTTGGTACAATGATTACAAGGAAGCCAAAAGTCACCACAGCAAGTACTGGGAAGGCAGTAGTCATCATAGCAAATACTGGGAATCCAATAATCACCACTGTAAGTACTGGGGAGGCAGCAGACACCACAGCAAGTACTAGAAAGACAACAGTCACCACAGCAAGTTCTGGAAAGACAGTAGTTGCCACAGCAAATATTGGGAAGACAAAGGTCACTACAGCAAGTACTGGGGAGACAACAGTTACCACAGCAAGCACTGGGAAGACAGGTTTTGCCACTACGAGTGCTGAAAAGACAAAGGTCACCACAGCAAATAATAGGAAGATAACAGCCACCACACTGAGTACTGAAAAGGCGAAAATGACCACAGGAAGTACTGTGAAGACAACAGTAACCACAGCGAACACTGGGAAGACAAGAGTCTCTACAGCAAGTACTGGGAAGGCAACATTTACTACATTAGATACTGGGAAGACTGTAGTTCCCACAGCAAATACTGGGAAGACAAAGGTCACCTCAGTAAGTACTGGGGAGACAAAGGTCACCACAGCAAGTACTGGGGAGACAACAGTTACCACAGCAAGGACTGGGAAGACAGGTGTTGCCACTACGAGTACTGAAAAGACAAGGGTCACTACAGCAAATACTGGGGAGACAACAGTTACCACAGCAAGCACTGAGAAGACAGGTGTTGCCACCACGAGTACTAAAAAGGCAAATAAGGAGATAACAGTTACCATACTGAGTACTGAAAAGGCAAATGTGACCACAGGAAGTACTGTGAAGACAGCAGTAACCACAGCGAACACTGGGAAGACACCAGTCACCACTGGGAAGACAACAGTTACTATAGCCGATGCTGGAAAGACAGCAGTCACTACAGCAAGTATTGGAGAGACAACAGTCACCACAGCAAGCTCTAGGAAGACAACCACCACAGCAAGTACTGGGAAGACACCTGTTGCTACAGCAGGAACTGGAAAGATAGTAGATGTTGCACTGAAATCTAAGAGTGCAGAATCATTGGTAAGCAAAAGTGCAAATTCTAAACAAGAACTAACCATTCCAGTAGATACTGAGTCTTCAGCAAATGCTGGTCCATTGACAACCACTGATGTAGTTGGTCCATTTTCAAAGAAGGTAAGGCAAAATCTTGTTTTAAAGTAGTCTGATATAACAGCACTCACTTTTGTGAATTCAGAATATGCCTTAGCTTTCAATGGTGAATTATTGCATCTAAGTTCTGAAAGAAACCATCATATCAAAAAGCACAGATTCTGTAGTTACTACTTTGGTATCTAGTAAAGCACCAGACACTACATCCAGTGCCAAAGTGGACATTGCATCAATTAAACAGGTATGTATTTATTGTATGTCATGATCTTTTTAGATCTTTATGTATTCCTTCACTCTTGATAATACCTTTCTGAAGATTATACTTATTTAAGTAGAAGCATTCTTTTTGTTTTAGAATTTTTTGGTGCTGTTGTGTGTATGTCATTTAACCACTTGTGTGCACTCTGATATCTTACATCAGGTTGTTTTTAGGGCTGAGCCATTGCTAGATTTATGAGTTTTCCAGATACTAGGTACTAACATTTTATTTAATTTTTAAACATTACAGCATCATACGAGTAATGGTGGCTTCTGTAAGCATAAGCTACGTTTATTGAGCACTTAAGGTACTTACTAGGTAATTGAAAATATGTATAACCTATAAAGTTTTATTTTCCCAATATATAATTCTCTTGAGGTTTGATAGCATTACAGTCGTAGTTATGTACACTGAAGACTATTGAAGCTATTGGTGCCTGTGTAGAAATTGAAGTGCAAGGAGTTTCATTTAGTGTCAGTGCTCTTACAAGAGCAGGTTAACACCAAAAATTGACTTTTCATGCCGAAAGGTTATGTGTTTCTCTTGTCCCTTGGAGTTGTTATCATTGCTAGCCTTTTGAGTTCAGGTTTAAGGAACATGTGTTAGAAAGTTTGTTATATACTGTTACACACTCCTTCACAGTATCCTTACCTTGTGTATATGATGTCCATTTAGAGGTTACATAAGTGTTTCTAGTATGATGATTTGAACAACATTCATGGTCTTCAAAAATATATGCTGGATGGATATCTTTGTGGTTAGAATGATTTTTTGTTGTGGTTTACAAAGAATAGCAAGACTTGTTTTTACAATGCTGTGCCATGTATTATAGAAAGATATATTTGCAGATGAAGGACTGAAATGGAAAGAGTGAGTGCATGATTGGAACTTTATCATATCACTGATGAAATTATTTTGTTGCATATGTATCATGGCATACACTTGGGGACTGCTTTATCCTCTGTTATTATCCATCATCAGTCTGTCCATTATTGGTTGTCAGACTTTAACCTGGTGTGAGACATGTTGATCATGTGGAGAATGGTAGTGCAAGAGTATATTGTGGTATTAAGTGCAGTCTGACTGGGGAGAGCTTAGGTTTTATTGAATTGGACTGGACAAATGGAAATGATGAGTGAAGAAACTGACAGAGTATCTGTGGCACTTGGAAGCACGTACAATGAAATGTTTGCCAAAAGGCAGGGCTAGCATGTAGTATTCACTACAGAAAGATCTAGAGTTATAAAGAACAAGTGGTATGAGTCATGACTTGTTACTTGTGATATTGGGAGATTGTTTGTTTGTGGATTTAAATGTCGGTAGCCAATATGTGAGTGAGGCAAAAAGAAAAGATAGCAACCAGAGGGGAAGATCAAAAAGGAGACAAAAGCACTGGGTAAAGGAGGATTGGTGGCATCAGGGTTTGGACACTCAGGAGGGTGAGAACTGTAAATGGAACAGAATGAATTCGATCAGTGTGGAATGGAGGGAGTGGGAAGGCAACAAACTGTCATTGGGTTGATGTAGGATACGTGAAGCTATGACAGTACTGTAATCTGTTGAGTTAGTTGACAGTGATATTCTTGTCAAAGTGACTTTTCACTAGTGGTGTAACCACAAGCAGGCAGAGGTTATTTCAATTCACCTATTGCATATGTTATGTTGAAGATGGAAATTTAACTATATACTTGTTTTATGTATTTAGTTTAGTTTACTAAGATGTGATTTTCATTTACAGACAATATCAGACCAGTTGGGGGGCGACTCAAATAATGGAATCATAGATAAAAGGTCAGTGCTCAGATTTTTTTTTATTAGAGATTGGACATTACTGAGTACAGCAATGAAGAATGATGCTGTGCATGATGATATTTTGCTCAGTGATTTGATGCATGATACAGTATTATATTTAGGGCACTTAAGTCACATTAGGGTACTACCAAGAGCAAGATGACCATATTTTCGGTAAAGAATGTATAGTTTTCCTTACACGTCTGAGGGTAAATCAAAGATATTTTCTGGTATTGTTTATAAAGTATGGTATTCTTTGAGTGGAACAGTTGAATATTTTACTCAACAAATCAGGTTGGTATTTAAAAGCCATAGTAGTTTGTAGAAGTGCTATGTGGATCCCAGGGGATGTCCTGTGTTTTAGGCAAACTTACAGTTAGATCATCACAACCTTTAATCTTGGTTTTCACAAAATTAACAGGCATTGTTCATGGTAGAATCATGAGATGTTTTAAGTTAATTGCACTGTGTAGTACAGTCATGAGGTAAAGCATATATTAAACCAAAATTGGATTGTACCCCTCAAGTCTGGTTCTTGCATCTAAAGAATCACAATGATTATATTGAAGGGGTATAGAAATGAGCATGGAGAAGTTTCCATTGTTATATAGTGGTTGATAGGCAACCATTCACCAGGGAGGTATATTACTGGTACTACCTGCCTAAGTATCGGGAGGTTTAATGATGGGTGTGTAGTGAGCCAACACTTTAGTGATTATCAAGTTGCACTGTTCTGACTCAGGTGGCTGTCTTTTCTCTTTGCCTTACCCACGTGTGGACTGCTGGCATTCTGTCCTCAATTTCTCCTTTTCACACATAACACTTGACAACACTTTACTCACAGAACTCTTTCTTTGTAACTCTAGATTTTCCTGCAGTAAGCGCAATATTCCAGCACTACCTCTCGTCAAAATGGTTAGAGCAATAGATAGAAGTAGTTGGTAGCAGCATTAGGCTGGAGCATTAGGTAGAAGTAGTGAGTAGGAAACAATAGGTGGGTGAATTAGTTTGAATTAGTAAATTGGAACATAGGCAAGAGCATTAGATAGAAGTAGTCAGTAGGAACATAGATTCTTGCTGTGGCAACCCTTTTATGGGAGTTGCTGAAGGTAATGTCATTAGACATATAGATAGATGTGAGTTTTCATTGTCATTTATCTTCCCCCCCAAAAAATAAATTATCTAAATCACCTCTTGTATTAATTTTTTTTAGCTTTGAAAGAAGTATTATATCTTCTATCCAGTATTAATACTCCCTAAAACCATATTAGTAAAAACCAGTAAGTAAGAAAAGTAATGTCAATTATACGCTAAGTAAAAGTGTGTGAATTACCTTTTGTACTGCTTTTTCTGCAGTGAAATAGAGGCCTCATTTTTTTATTTATTTTTTTCATACCATTTGCCATTTCCTACGTTAGCGAGGTAACGATATATCTGACAATGTTATTTCTTAGGAACCACATTTGATTGTGAACAATAATGATTAAAAAAAATCAAGAAAAGGCAAGTGTTCTCCAAACAGTTGTATGGAAATAGGCACAACTAAATCTGAAAGAGGCCCAGATCATATCTTTATCATTATATATGTATTTTATGTGTCCCTCACATGTAACTCAATTATAAAGAAATGTGATGAATTTATAATATGATGAGTGAAAGGCAGTGTCTACCAAGTGATCAATAGAACATAGCATAGCACATTTGTCAGTATGAGTGCATATGTGGTCGTTGTTTCAAGTTTATGATTTTCTGGAATGATGCAGTAAAGTGAAATGCTTTGGTAACTGTGGTGTAATACCATTCCTTGCAGTCATTTAGTATAGATGTTTATTTAGATAAACATGATTGTTGCAGTAAATGGTGTAGTTTCTCTGAAATGATGTATTCTGTACAGGTTAACTCTTGCACTTTCATATCTTCCTGAACAAGCAAAATAAGTGGTAGGTTTTAGGCCCTAATTCACCTATTTTCAGTGCCAGATCAGTGGAAATAGAGACCTCAACTAGAAGTTTCCCCTGATTTTTGCTGCATGTGGTATAGGGAGATTATATTGCACTTGTATAAATTTTTATTGCATATCCAGTAGGGGTAGAATGGAAGAATGTTTCAGTTAGAGCTGAAACCTCATCTTTACTTTAGAGGCACCCATGCTCATT
>JAUUDY010471578.1:0-10789 GCA_032361765.1 Panulirus inflatus | reverse complement strand
CCAGTGAGGATAACTCCGCGTCAGTATCTAGACCCGACCTCGTAGCCTCTCCAGTGAGGATAACTCCGCGTCAGTATCTAGACCCGACCTCGTAGCCTCTCCAGTGAGGATAACTCCGCGTCAGTATGTAAACCTCCTCGACCTCGTAGCCTAGATGACCACGTCGCCGCGTTGCGGCAGACGTGATCGTTGGTGGGAGAGCGTCAAGGCTCCGGTATGGTTGTCTTTAGGGCACGTTACTGACCAAGCACCGTGAGGCCCTCTCCACAACTGAGACACTTGGGAGGAACCCTTTACTTCTGGTCGTCCTTCCCTCAGCACAGGGTCGGGTTATGGTGGCCACTGCCAAGAGGCACACTTGATTGGAGGATCACATTGCCCAAGCCCTGCGGTCCCAGCGGTGACAAGTCCCACAGAAAGTTGGTCTCCTGGTAGAGCGCTTCACCATGTAAGGAAAACAGCCAGGGATGCAGGAGCTATCCGGAATCCGTCCCTCCCAGGGGGCAGTGACGTGGCTCTGTATCACCGACCACACATCTGCTGACACAGGTGACACGTGCATTATCCAGCACCAGGTTAATCAGGAGGTAAGTGGGGAAAGTGTCTGATAATCAACTTGGTCTTCATCACGTCTTAGTTAACCGGAGTTTAACAACTTTGCCCTTGTGTGGGTAGCCTCCATGCATGGTGTTGGTTACCGAACCTGGATCCCTCGTGCCTGTGATGATTGTCCTTCCTGGGAACCTGTGTCGCAGCAGAAGGCTCTTGTATTTGTTGGAGGACTCGGGAACCCAGGCTTCGCTTCCTCCTAACTACATGGTTTTCCCAAGGAACTGACGCCTGGACTATTCAGACTATGACGTGGCACCTCCGTCAGCCACATCAGCGACATAGATTGTGCCAGCTCCACCTCCTCCAGTCCTGGGCAGGGTGGCCCGCACGTCTCCCCGGACCCGCTTTTCTTTCATCGGACGTGACGTTCGTATCTCACAACCGGCTGCAGACCCTTCCAGATCTTCATGAGGCTCCTGCATCACGATGGATGGTCGAACCTCTCTTACAGAAGACCAGGTTCAGGGATGGATAAAGTGGCCCCTCTCCAATGGGAGGCCCGAGCTGCCCCTGACGACGGTCGTGGAGGGCCACGAGTTGTGGACACTCCCGGGGGCAGCATGCATGTACCCACCCACTGCCCAGTGTGTACATCAGCTTGTCACATGTTGATGGTTGCTGAGGAAGTACTCTCGCACATCACTCGCAACTCCTTAGTTACGATCCAGCGGAAACCACCTCAACACTCCACACATCCCTCCCTGTCCGTGTGGGCAGGAGAACTCCGGTCTCGTCCCGTGGAGAAAGAGGTTGTTGCCGTTCCCAGACAAAGTTTATGACTGCTGTATATTGTGAATGCGATGATGTTTGTTGATGTAGCCAAGATGTAGGTAGAATATAATTTAACTCCTTGACTACGACGATGCGACCTTTGGATATGACTGTAACCATTAGGTATGATGGCTTGGCATTTGACCTGACCAGCTTCCTGAAAGGTGCACTCTCTCACACACCCGTCCTGGACTCGGTTGTGAATAGCATTACCAGCATCACGCGTCGACAACTTCACCTCTCGTGTTATTCTCAAGAGCTCCTCCTCGAACGGTCGTGACCATCAAGTCTCCTCTAAAAAGAGGAACATATCTCATGGGAGGTAGATAGAGGTCTCGCCTCCATGTCAGGAGCCTTCGATGTATTGACAAGTCGTTCACGTCTGACGGATCAGGTCGCCCGATGAGGGAGGGAAACATTCGCACGCTCGGGAAGTTTTGACTTCACTCCATCAAGGAAAGTTAAGGTTCTTCCTCCTGTCGACTTATCTCACACAGTTTTGAGAGTCACGTCAAATGACAAGCCGGACCGTCGTATACAAGGATCGGAACGATGCGTTTAAGGATCATAGTACCGTCTTCCTCGTCTTTCTCAAGGGATCGAACCTTTGTGTTTAAGGATCGGACTACCATTTTGCTCAAGGGTCGACACATCGTACTGAAAGATCACACCATCGTAATCAGTGGGCTAAGGTTCGACGTGTATAGTGTAGAGGAGGTGGGTCGCAGACGTCCCCAGAGCCGCACCTGCTGGAGCTGTGGTTCTCCTGCCAACTGCGTCATCACCTTCAGCAGGGCTGGCACCCCAGGGTAGCCAGCCTTCCCAGCTCGACTCCCGCAGTCAAGATGGCGGGACAGAAGGCACATGAACAAGGAAACTGACCGAAGGCAACGTTGCAGAGGGTTGGTAAGGAAGTAGAATGTGTTGAAAGAAGAGATCGCGTAGTGTTGTAAGGGAAGGTGAGAGTTTACGTCAAGTGTCTCGAGCTTCTGGTATACTGGTCTGTAGAAGTGCTCAACTTCGTCCATATATATCTTAAGTTTAAGCCAAGTTTTTAATAACTTGCTCCATTAAAACCTTTAAGTTTTTTATATTACTGACCAAGTGTCACAAGTTACTGCTGACCTGGCCCATAGAATTCATTAACTTGTCTTTAGTGGCCTTATATCCTGAGGTTAAGTCAAATCCTTACATTATTTATAACCTTTAAATTCTCTCAGCTTTTCCTCAGTGGCCATATGTCTTAAGTTTAGGTCAAGGGCCGCAAGTTATGAATGGCTCTATGTGTAGAGGTCGTCAGCTTTTCTGCAGTGGCCATACGTCTTATTTTTGAGGCCAAGTGCCTGTGATTGCTCATAGTTTAGTGTGTAGACCTCCGGGGACTTTTCTCCACCAGTCGTATATCTGAAGTTTAGATCAACCGCCCTCAGTGACTGGTGAGGCGGCTGTACAACTCCACAACTCCAGTGGCCATATATCTGGACGGGTCTGCCAACCTCGCCTCCCTGAAGTGGTCGGCCAGGTGGAGGATTACGACCCCGGGGTGAAGGCAGAAGAGCCGCGGGATAACGACTGTCATGATGTATTGCAACAGTCGGGTAACTTTTAGACCCGCGGCGCCTTGCAGCCCCAGCAGGAGCAGGAGCATCCCCCGGGACTGGCACACATCTGAGTGGTGCACCCGGCTGGCACCATGAAGGCGCCTGCAGCCCCCAGCAGCAGCAGCAGCAGCACCCTCCCCCCCCGGGCGGGGCACTCATGCGAGTGGTGCACCTGGCTGGCAACATGAAGCCACCTGCATCCCCCCCCTGCAGCAGCACCCCTCGGGCGGGGCGCTTATCCTGAGTGTCACATGGAGAGTGTTGACGTCACATTCGCTAGACTGTCGTTATCCTGAGTGTCACATGGAGAGTGTTGACGTCACATTCGCCAGACTGTCGTTATCCTGAGTGTCACATGGAGAGTGTTGACGTCACATTCGCTAGACTGTCGTTATCCTGAGTATCACATGGAGTGTGTTGTCGTCACATTCGTTAGGGTGTTGGGTTTCATATAAACCTCACCTGTTGTGGCTGGGAACTCCCAAGCTGGCGCGTGACAGACAACCACGCTCACGACGGGCTGTCCTCCCAACACTACTTCCTTCCTGTTCGATCGAGTATACGTAGGGTATCATCCTGCCTTCAGTCGGCCGTCATAACAGCTTCCAGTTATATTGATGACCCAAGTGTTTGGTTGCTGGGGCTTTAGGGGGGTCACAAAGGTCGCGTTCTAATCACCAGTGGAAAATAATGTGATTAACACGTTCTTCAGGCGCCGAAGATGATCCCGAGACTACACACATACACTCCCACTTTGTATATGACCCTTGTTGCGGGCCCCAGTTGTAGTTGTTGTGTTGTATGGCAATGATTATGTTCAGATGGTGATGAGGAGAAGAGTTGAGACAGTACAGTGATAGAGGAAAGAAAATAGAAGGAAAGAAGGAGATGCAGATATAGCGAGGGGAGAGCAGTGTTGCAGTTTGTGGGTGGGTCTCGTCAGTCACCTCAAGTCATATAATGGAGTTATTTTTCGTTGCCCTCAACGCGTTTGTTCGTCACGCTTCGCATCCCTGTGGTTTATTGCGACGCGTCAGTTTGTGTTATGATTGTTGATTGGTCGGCTCATTATTTCTGTCATGTCTTCCCTCATTATTTCTGTATTGTTGTACCTTCTGGGTTTTTTTTTCGTAGACATTCTCGTCTCAGTTACTCTAATGCTATTCATTACCGCGGGATTTTGTTTTTCATTGATACCGGTCTTCATGGTAAACTTCTTAAGATCTTAATTACCGGTACAAGTTCATGGAATCTGGCTTGTTTATCATTAGCAGTGACCTTGTGCTTGAGCATTGTATTACGGTGTGTGTGTGTGTGTGTGTGTGTGTGTGTGTGTGTGTGTGTGTGTGTGTGAGGGAGATGTGGGAGTGCTGGGGCGGGAGAGGTAACCGTGGCTGGTGGTGGAATGGGGCGGGTTGGAGACGGTGCTTGGTCGATGTAACCTTCGTTGTAACAGAAAACCTGAACCTCGCCAGCCACACTTGGCGTACGCTCGCACGCGCTGACAGCGAC
This sequence comes from Panulirus inflatus, assembly GCA_032361765.1. Classification (NCBI taxonomy): domain Eukaryota; kingdom Metazoa; phylum Arthropoda; class Malacostraca; order Decapoda; family Palinuridae; genus Panulirus; species Panulirus inflatus. Next base: position 6,293 of record JAUUDY010471578.1, on the reverse strand, counting down.
CAAATCGTTGGTACGCGGGGCGGACGGATGACGGAGGACCTCATGATTTATGAAGAGGGGTATCTGCTGGAGGAGAGTGATGATGTCCCAGACTCGTGATGTGTACAGAGAGAGAGAGAGAGAGGGAGGGAGGGGAACAGTAAAGCTGGTTCCATGGCAACAGCGGTATTCCCTGGAGAATGGGAGCATTATATCGTATGAAGGTATATGAAAACAGAGGTTTCATTAATTTTTCATTCTCCTTTGTGTTTGACACACGGTGGGGCTCACTGACCTTTACCTGTTGATTGCCATTAAATCCAACAACATGCACATGCGAAAACAACACGTAATTAGTCCTGCCTTTGAAATGTGATGGTTAGGAAGCGACTGTCTAATTAACGCGAAGGCCAGACAATTTTCCCCCCTCTCTCTGACGGATTGGTGCTGCCTGGCGCCTACTGCAGCCCAGGGACACAAGCTACACGACTCGGCTCGATCGTTTATCACCCACGAAGTCGTCAGAAACACGAGCGAGATCCTCCCATTGTGACGGGTCGTCCCGCGAGGGTTGGTCGGTCGTGTGGTGGTGCCGACGCTACACGCCCAGGTGGCGGAGCCTCAGGTTGGTGGTCGTGGCGAGTATGTAAACGAAGCCTCTCAGCCTCGTGCCTCCACTTAACTGTGCCAACTTCATGGTGAACCTAACCACGTAAGGTGAAGGTGTGACACGTGTTGGGAGGTCAGAAAGTCCTGCGCTTCGTCCTAGACCTCGTGTGCTTTAATGTGGGTGCAGTCCACACGGCCAGGGGAAGGCTCCACCGTACCCTGGACACAGAATGTGTATCGACACCCTGTCCTCTTGTCCAGCCCTTTCTTTCACCGTAAAATACAATCCAGGTTTCATATTCAAACCACTTTATTACAAGAACATTGATATTCTGTAATATAGGTATAATGTAAATTATAAATTGACTGTTTCTGAAGGTTGGGTGATGGATATATATTTTTTCCCAGTGTTCCTCCTGCATGGCAAAATATGCAGGGATTCCATCCTGTGCTCTTCAGGCACCCATGTTAGTCAAGCCCTGGCAGTAGAAATACGACTAAAGCATTTACAACGTCGCTTACGACGTGGTACAGGTATTAAGGTATTTATGAATTCTAATGCTGCGAAAACAGGGAGCAAGACTGAAAAAGGTTATGAGTGGCCTGAATGAGACTGGTGCTGTTACGCAGGTGACAGACGCACGTAACTTCCACAGTGTTACTTGTCTAGTTCCTGAGACTTTATTTTCAAGGAACTGTAGCGACATTTTGCAGTGTCGCACCACAAAACCCAGCAGCTCTCAGACAGCGACTTGACGTTCTGGTGAATCATTCTCACACGGCCAGCACAAGACCTGGGGCCGCCGTAATTATCTCATAAAGAAACTGACATTGTGACCCCATGACCAACTGACATTGTGACCCCCTATGGCCAACTGACATTGTGACCCTGTGACCTAGATTGGTCAACGGCCACGCTCTGAGCATGTTTGTGAACGACACTGACCCCTCACCACAGGAGGTCCACCGGCGTCTAACTCGTTCCAGTGACCGATCCTCCATAATTCTTCAGGGGGCCCCCACCGTTAATGGCTTGGCTGCTGCCTCCATACTGTTAACGATGTCAGTGGTGACTACCCCCAGCTTGCCTCGTAGACTCTACCCGGCATCCTCGGTGAAGTCAGTCATGTAAGCAGCTAAAGTTTCGTTTGACCTGAAACGCGCTGTTGTGGAACCTAAACCCATCACTGTCATGTGACTCCAGGCTTACCTTCCCCCACCGACTTCTCGATCGTCAGGAGGAGCAACACTGCCAGGTGATCGTGGTTCCTCCCTCTGGCGATAAGGACCCCTGGTACATCGTCCACGCCGTCTTCTACCGCAGTTCCTGCGGGAGGTCGCCTGCGCCTCTCCTCATGCAGCACAGACACACAAACCTGGCAATTGTCGCATGCTTTTCGAACTAGGAACCTCAGCTGCTTTCCATCTGCCGGCAGCCACGTATTGCCACGATGAAGGAGATGAACTACTGGGAACGACTGAAGTCACTGAGGCTGTATGGACTCTCAGGAGTGCAGACGGTAAAGGTATATCAGTATATCTTCTTGAAAAAATCCTTGAAAGACATGGTCCCCAACCGACATTCCAGAATGAATCCCTGTTGGCATACCAGGCAGGCATGGAAGACTGAAATAGTACCAGTATGGCCCAAATGTGTAATAAACACAGAAAGAAAAAGATAAACATTTAGGACCGAAGACCTCTCAGTACATCGCCTGCATCCGTCAGGAATGCTAGGGAGTGCTAAGGCAATTTAAAGAAAGCCCTGGATAAATGATGATGAAGTGTAGCAGACCAGCCAGGCTATGGTGGTTATGTGGATGTGCGGGACGTGTCTTCCAACAGCTTGGTCGACCATCTGGCCAGCTCAGCAACTTGGTCGACCATCTGTCCAGCTCAGCAACTTGGTCGACCATCTGTCCAGCTCAGCAACTTGGTCTCATCTCATGATATGAGAGTAAAAGACCTTCGAAGACTTCATAGTACCCTGCTCCTACTGTAGGACTCCCGTCACACCTGTCAACATCACCTCAGTTCACCTCGCCTTCGTACCCACTCTTGCACCACCGGTAAGCACCTTCCCCGTGAGCGACGCTGCTCTGTACTTGCAACAATACGCCACTGTGTTGTTCCTCGTGTTTCCCTCCCCTCCCAGCGCACGCCATACAAAAGAACATACAGGGAACATTACCACCGACAGAAGAATATTACTGGAGATTACAGAAGTTTTTCCTAAGTCGGCGTAGGCACGCTATGGTCGGTAGCAAGGAGGAAGAATAACAGTGGAACTGCGTGTTACAAGTGGTAAGGTAAGGTTCCCTCGAGGTAATTGTCTGACCCCATAACCCTTGGTTCAGTATGGCATGTGATGACTGCTGGTGGAGGAGGGTGGCCACCACCCACACACACTCCTGCCACCTTTAATTCGCCTGGGGGATGGCTGGCGCGCCCCCCCCCCCAACACACACACACCAGGACTCTGGGCCGACTGGTTGGTAGGAGTCAGGCCGAGGCTGTGAGAGGTTCATTATGGCCCTCCGGCCTCTCCTTCCCTTATGCTCTTCTACCCTTGACATTTCGTGGAGGCATTACTACCTGCTGTCTATTATGTCGTGTTAAGTGCCTCTGCTGCGGGAGGCACCGCTAGCTGCCTCCCCCTCCGCTCCCAACCCACGAATGCTAGCCGACCCCTCCCGACCTAGAGATGCTCCCGACCCAGGGATGTCCCCGACCCAGGGATGCTCCCGACTCCTCCTCATCCACTGGTGCCGCCCTCCCGCTCCCCCAGGAGATATATTTTACATTTGGTTGAGCAATCGGCTGGAAGGGATTCTGCTCTGTGATTGGTGGACCACACCACCACCAGAGGGGATTGTGCCTCATGATTGGTGGACCACACTACCAGAAGGAATATGTTTGGTGGAGTATTTGATGGTCGTTTCGTGTCATGTGTACTTGAGTCTGGAGGTTTTTGATGTGTCAAAGGTTTTCAACATGCCAGAGAGAGTGTGTGGAGGCTTATACATGCCAGGGAGTGTGGAGGCTTCAACATGTCAGGGAGTGCGGAGGCTTCAAAATGCCGGGGTGTGTGTAGGCTTCAACATGCCAGGGTGTGTGCCTTCATCATCTGAGTCATCAGTACACACAGCCCTCCCTGCCCACGCACAAACAGAAACAAACACAAGAGATATTATATTTGTCATGTTTGTTTGAAGTTCTGTGTTACAGTAAGTGTTTTCGGGAATCGTATTACGACTGGAAAAATGACTGTTGATGCACAGTCTGACGCAGGACAGCTTCACCTCATTCTATGCTAATTTACAAATGGTTGAGTACCGAGACGAAAACAAACAGCAACAGACAGTGAGTCCTCTCTCTCTGGGCTGTTTATGTTAGCAGAAGAGATCAGAGACACAGGGATTAGTCATACGATGTGGGTAGAAGGGCAAACAGATGACTAAAGAAGGAATACCTGAGAACATTATATGTAAATAGGGAGGTGCAAGTGATTTCAGTCACGCACGTGAAGCGAAGTATTTGTCAAATCTGTTCTCAGACGTATGTATGGGGCTGTTTACATCTGCTGCATTCTAATTGGTGAATCATTCCATATGATAACATTCCTGTACAGCAGAATGTACTTTGCCTCATGCGAAGTGAAACATTTGCCCACGAGTTTTGTCTCCCGTCAGAGCGCGAGTGAGATCAGACAAACTTCGTCGTAAGAAAAAAAAAGTTGCTTGAAATCGAGATGATCAAAGCGTGTTAACTTTTTCGCCTCCAAGTTGAGTAAGTTTAAGTCGTGTTGTGGACTCTCATTGGATTTGCTCCTCAGTCCGGGAATCATCTTGGTAACTCGCCTCTGTACTCTCGAGTCTCACTCTTTGTTTTTATTGTGTAACTCGATACAGTATTCAAGGTTAGGACGCGCCAGTCAACTGTGGAGACGGAGGATTTGTTTTCTTTTTTTTACGACTTGAATTCGAATATTTTACCCATGAGTCCCATAAATTTTTTTTTTTCGCCATTGTTACCGTCTCTACCTCCGTTCTGCTTACTTGGTTTCAGATTATCAGAGATTATTTACACCTAAGTCGTTTTCCTCCTCTACGTGAACAAGCTCACTAGAATTCATGCTGTATCCTGGTCATTACTGGCGGCAATGTGTAAGACTGTGCACTTATCGATGTGAAAATTCAGTCGCCGCCTGTGAGCCCAGTTTAGCTGTTTGTCTGTGTCAGGCTACGGGTGTGGACTGCTCACTATCTGCCTGAGTTCTGTTTCCCAAGATAGCGTCGTCTGCGTATCATGTCATACTGTTTACCCCGTTATCATTGTTTTTTTTTATGTAATCCAAGTTTATTTACCTGTTTGTGCAGTATAAGGACGAACTTCTACACCCCTGGGGACCCGGCATGTGTTGAAACTCTCTCCATCAACATACAACGTTGTAAACGTTTGTACACTGATCTACATTGTTTCATCATTCAGCTTATCCATTTTATCCTCCACTCTGATATAATAGTCTTACATTACATCTTCCTTAACGAGTGTCTTGTTTAGTTTCTCGTTATGGCCTCTGGTTGCTCTGTTTTTTTTCCCCCAACACGTGAAGAACTGTTTACTCTCGAGATCATTAAACTGGTATTTATAAACTAAAATTTGGGATCCGTTCATCCCTTACTCCTCCGTCTACCATCGTGGGGGAAATATATGGCCTCTAATCTCTCACCGTAACACAGCTTTCTTAATGGTAGTATTACCGTCTTTATCGCACTTCTCTTGACACCTCTCCTTTATTTTGTTTCTTTAAGAGCGTTGACCAGACTTGAGAAGCATAATCTAGTTTTGACCCAGGTTATAAGTAGGTAGCAGAATATTAGCTGATCCATGCGATTTTATGCGATTCTTATGTTTATTAGATGGATTGTCTTACTGACAAAGCCCTTAAGGTGTAGGTTTGTCGACAAGGTGGGTAAAATGTCGACTACCACACACACACACACACACACAGACTCCTGCAGCTTATTTCCCGCTGGTTAATACAGCCATCGAGGCTTCCTTTCCTCACAGTGTGTTCCATCCACATTACTCTGCACTTAAATCGGGTTGAATGTCAACAATCATGTATTAAACCATTTGTGGAGATTATCTTGGCTTTCATGCAAGATGATACAGTCCGTATCATTCTTCACTTCCCTTACACTCAGATACGAGTCCTGTCCTGTCCTAGCTGATCAGTGACGGTAGATCAGGGAGAGCGGTGGTCCCAGGAGCGAGCCCCGCGGCACGCCACTGGTGACCCCACCCCATTGCGAGAAGGCTTGCCTGACGTGCATCCTTCTCCCGCTCTAATACCCGTCGAGGTGTCTCCCCATCATTCCAGGTTCTCTAACCATTTTCTGTATGGTACCGTGCCAAGTGCTTTTTGGAAGTCCAATTGCACACAGTCTGTCCATCGTTCTCTTCTGTGCAACTCGGAAATCACTCTAGTATAAATGTGAACCCCGGGTTGTTTTGTCGCTCTTCTTTGCATATCGTCGCACATTTACTCTCATTATCTTTTGCTGCGTTCTATAGACCACACACTCATCAGAGAGACATTTTGTTGTCATTGTTCAGCGCCATTGCCTAGTCTCCTTTCTTGGAGAGAGAGAGAGAGAGAGAGAGAGAGAGAGAGAGAGAGAGACGAATTATGATGGTTG
>JAUUDY010471577.1:0-19224 GCA_032361765.1 Panulirus inflatus | reverse complement strand
CAAAATCTGGCTGCTATTTGGCTTCAAGGTTTCCAGATTTGAGACGTTAGAACATAATGAAATGATTATTCTTTGATCAGTATTTGAAATATTATGCTAAACTTTTTATGAAATTTTCATGTTACGTTAGTTGTGTAAAGATCTCTGTCCATGTGCATTATGTTTTTCATGACTGGTATAGGGAGATATTACTCCCTATACCAATTATCAGAAAGTTAACCCTTTAACTGCAGCAGTTGTTTGAAATGATGCTCATCCAGTGTGAAGAAAAAAATCCCATATGGAATATCTGTGTATCATATGTTACTGAAGAAAAAAAATAACCTAAAGAGTAGTATAATTTCATCTATATTGGTGTGGGAGTGCACTGAGTTGATAGGGGATGACCTTGGCTGGCAGCCTGGATGCCCATTATCTATGTATTTGGTAGTCATGGTATTTTCTGTGTGTAATTTCATTTTGCTTACACCTAAACATATTACACTCCTTATGGCTTTCTCTGTCTGATGTTACAATCCCACAAATAATTTACACATTTTTTTTAATGTATGCATATTTTTGTATATGCAATATTTACATACATGTAATTTGCATACACAACATTATTAAGATAAAGAAATGAAAAAGATAACTTCATTTCCATCAAAGATATAAACACTGATGCAAGAGAAAATGTTTCCTTTTGACAAAATTTACTACAATAGTTGCCATGTAAGTGTGGCTTACTGCTGTCATGACACGGTTACACACTTTGTAACCTTATGGTTGACTGATGCATGATCTTTTTTCCATCTTTGTTGTTAGGTTGCTTGTGTCATTTGTGGATAAGATTTGGAATTACACATTAACATGGAATATAACACCTTAACTCTTAACTAAGATTTTCTTTTTCACTCCTCATAGTTTATAGCTTTTAACTGAGGTTTCTTTTCTTACTCTAAAAATTTAGTTTTTAGATTGTGTAAAAAACAATCAAACCTCACAGTCTCAAAGATATTCATAAAGTAATGAAAAAAAATCACATCTTAAGTATATTGCATCCATTAATTTTTTGATAATGTGTAAAAGTGTTTTGTAGATATTTTAGCACGACTTGCTAAAAATTGTGGGAGTAATGCCAAGTGACTCACAATTGCATGTGCTTTATTGTCTATTTTACCTACACCAAAAATGTATTGATAATTATTGTTGATATATCTTATAGAATAAACCTTTTCTTGTTATAATCAGTGTTATTCACTGATAATTTTTCATAACAGCAAAGTTTAAAAAAGCTAGTAACATGACTAGCTTCAAGTGAAATGCACTTTCAAGGTCATAAGGCTGCTGACACTGCCTCCACTTAAGCTCAAAACACCTCCAGCCTCATCTTGGTCAACTTTCAGTGTTCCAGCTGGAAAAGCCAGTGTACATGAAATCACTATAGAATCTGAAGACAGATCATCAATATTAAGTGATTTAGGTTTATCTTATACCTGGTCCTTTAGATCTTGCTGAAAACCAATTAGCTTCCTTCCAGGAAAACTCATTAAAGTGTACAGTGGGCATGGCTGGAGGGTGACTGGCTCTGGGAGAAATTGTTGCACACTGCCACCTCAGCCACAATCCAGGCTTGGCATGTTTAACTATATATTTGTCGATATCTCTGATGTCTGTTTCTATGAGAAACTCCCTCAAGTGGGTAGTCACAGCAAAAGAGTCTTCATAATGGTGAACTCCAGTGCTGCTTTTTAGCATTTAGTGCCTCACCCTTAACATGCCACTGGCAGAGGGTAACTAAAGCACAGTGCTTTCAGAGGCTCTTACCTTAATGGTAGACCTTAATATGTCTACCTAATGTTGCAGCCTAGTACTTTTACCTAATGCTTCTGCCTAATATTCCTTTCAGGCTTGGCATGAAGCCTTGAAATGCAGTCCGGAAACTTGATGCTTAAATTTAGGACTAGAGTTCTTTAATAAATGTTTGTTTGGAGTAGGTGGGGGTTGAATAAGGGTGGGAATCATCAGTTCTCATATGAGACATGTTGCAATCGCCTAAGTGGACTGAAAGTCTTCATTGTAAACATGAAAGTTTTAATGGAAACTGAAAATAATAGTGGCTCACTTTTAGTTATTCTTAACTTTTTTTATTTTAAGCAGTCTCTGATACAGAATATAAAGCACCTAATGATTTGGGAATTGTGATTTTATATATTATATATGTAAATGTTACATAAGAAGGTGTTCCTTTGTTGCTATTACAGTTGGATATCCACTGATCTGCACAAGACTACTTTGTTTTTTTATGGTCAGTCCTTGAACTCTTGTGAATCTGATGAATGCTTCCCGTATATTTATATAGCATATATAATTCTTGTAACATGTCTACCACGTGATATTTTTGATAACTCAAGCACCAATAATAGCATGCCTCGTTTTCTCTCTACAGTATATCGTAAAAGCTGTTTCCTGCAGTTACATCAGGATGGTGCATGAAGAATATGTTACAATCACTGTAGTTTCTGTACATCTTTGTACGTGCTAGTTCGGGAGAGCCATCATCAACACTTGAAAAACTTGCTAGTGAAATCTGGATATTGGTTTGGCTAATAAACAAGCCAGGTAATTACCTCTTGTCTGTCCCTCTGGTATATATCTCCTCTCACTGTACCATAGGATGGCTTTGCAAACTCTCCACCATGATTCTCATTTTTTTTCAGTCTCTTTCATGGAGATACACTATTACCCATCAACTTTGTCACTGCTCTTTCATGGAACTCTCACTTTACCTATTAATCAAATTCCACTTTTTTCTCATATGAATGTATATCTCTCATTCTCTTCCTTCTAATCCATTTTTTTGTAATTTTCTTCACAACATCCATTTTTTGTGTATGTACAGGTTTGCAAGTATGAGTTTTGCATGATTAAAATTTTTGGCCTGAATAGTTGGAAAAATAGCCGTAAAATGCTACTTGGATTGAATTTTGGCCATATGGCTAGGAAAAAATGTTCAAGAGATAGACAGCCTTGTAAACATTTATTGTATGTTCTGTGCAAATAACATAGTGACCTACCTCTGCAAGTAAAAAAAAAAAAAAAAGGGTATACTCTGGTCTCAAGATATATGGAAAAATCTCTTGGTAAGGTAAGTAACACTAATCCCTTATTGTTTGATTTTCAACTCTTCCTTCATCCTTTTTGCCTCAGATGCATCTTTTCCAATATGTTTGTATATCAAAGTTAATACATATTGTGATTGTAAAGATACTCTTTGTCAGAGTTGATACTCCTTATTCCCATGCAAGTTAACACCCTTGCTTTACTTGATAGCTCAAGGTATTTTGTTTACTTTTCGGGGAGATCCTGTCATGTAACTATCTTTTGTCACTGTGTTTTGTGCCTTGGCTTCCTCTAATATATCTCCTGTCCATACAGCAAAGAGTTTTCATTCATTCCAGTTTTGCAAGCATGACCATCGTATTTACATGCATTCATGTTCCCAAATTCCATTAACTGTCCTTATAACTCTTCTGCTAGTATGCCAGTGTCAATGTGTCACCCACATACTGAAATGCTCCCAGCTTTCAGCCCTATTTTAGTAGTCACTCATTCACCATACCATATGATTTTAAACAAAATTTTCTTGTTGATATGTGATGTTATTATCTTTAACCCCATTCTTGTTTAGATGAAGTGAACCAAGTGGAGAAGGTCTCATGATCCATTCATACAAATTTTTAATATTCGTAGAGAATCAGGTAGTGAATGTGGCTTTCACGCTTCTAAAGCTCTTTGTGGTAGTTCACTTTGTACATTAAATTGAGTTAGTGGTGAAATTTGTCACTGATGAGAGTTGAAGGTAATAAAAAGTCTGCAAGATGGTAAGATCATCCCCGGAATATGAATCTACTTGGTAAGACTGAAGTAAGGTGTAGAAGGACAATAAAAACCAAATTGGGTTGGTAAGTGGTGTAGCAGTGGCATTCCTGAACGTGATGCATTCACAGGCCACCTAGGGTTGAGGGCATAGGTTTATATATTATATGTATATATGTATGTATTTATAGTGTTAATGAGATGGCCTTGATTAGGGCCTCAGCTTCCCATGTTGTCTCAGCTAGCAAAAAAAATGAAGAATGAATTATTACCCTAAGGATTATTGAGGAAGATTTGTATGTTTTGATAGCCAAAGGGTTTAGTCAGGTCAGTTCAAGGGTTGAGGATTCTGATTCATGGTAGGTGGATATAGGTTATTGGCATAAGGAGCACAAAGTGGCTTAAGGAACATGTTTGGTGTGTTGAAGGAGCAACCTAGTCAACACAAGATGACAAGTGAATGCAAACAGCAATAGACACTGGGTTTTTATGAGGCTGTTTTCTTAGTGGAATGGATCAGAAACATAGGGGTTAGTGTGGGAAGAGTAGAGAAACAAAGACATGGGTTAAGGGGAAATACTTGTAAAGTTGAAATTTAACCTGTGAAGTCCAAATGATGTAAGTTATGGACTTGAAGTTTAAAGCGTTTGTCAAGCATAGTTTTGCTTTCAAGTATTCTGATTGGTAAATTGTATATTTTCATAATTTTGAAAAAATTATTATTCCTTTCGTTTGATATAGAATATCTGTCCCCAAGTTTGTGTCAACTAATGCATGTGAAATTAGACAAATCCTGATAGAAAGTGGGTGTCTACTGAGTTTCTGAAATCAGCCCTTTACCTTATATCTTTTAAGCCATCATAGGAGTTATTTATCAATCAGAGAATCGTCTTGATGGCTTGCCAGAGTACTATCTCAGTTCAGCCTATGTGTTTTTTCTTTTTTCTGTAGGAGTACCAAAACTGTGCACAGTATTCAAAGTAGGGTTGCATCAGTATAAAGGGTGAAGATTTTCTTTGACTTGACTTCAAGTGATTTACTTTTGCTTTGAATCTAAAAATTTTGTTTACTTTTTTCTCTACTACTTCCATGCACAGCATGCCTGGCTTTAGTTCTTCAGAAGTTATTATGTCAGTCCTTTTCTTCATTTATTTTCTTAGCTCGCAAATTCTTACTGTAGCATGCTTTTTGAACTTTTTCTTGCACAGTAGCACTCTACACAGAAATAACCAATAAATAATTCAGGAAAAATTCTTTGGGTGACCCAATCCTGGTTAGAATGCCCAGTCATGGTTAATGCTGACATTACACAGCCTTTCATAACCTTAGGATTTTCTGATTGAAACATAAACAAGTACTTTAGCTTAAAATTTTCTACAGCGTTCCTGCGTAGTTGAAGCATTAAGTGATCGTTGGTTGACTTGAACTCAGGAGCTCTCTTTTTCTTCTTGGTAATAAGTAACCTGGTTAGCATTCTTTTCCAGAATAAGCCAATTTCGTCTACATTAAAAACTTAAGTTGTGTAACTTCCATCCTCTGTAACTTTCTCTATATACTCCGGCTACTGTTCAGCTGCCTTGATATCAGTTCTGGTAGCCTTCCCAGTGTTATAGGTGCTATGGAAACTATGATGCTTTTTGAATCCCCCTCCCCCCCATACTTGCACCACAAGTCGCTAGTCGTACCTTCTTCGCTCACCTTTATGTAATCATTGACTTTGCCCTCTCATGGATGATTGTAATTGCCATTGGCTTGTTCCTCTTAACCTGGTTTTCAGTCTTAGTAAATTTTCCATTTATTCATCACATTGCTCCTGTTCCTACTGTTAATAATGTGGCAGACAAAGAAATATGAAGTAAAGAATCTTCAGTAAAAGGTAAAAAGAAACTAAAGAATCGTATGATAAAGCTGGTTGATAGAAAACAAGATTATCATGATAGATATTGAGTAGGATAAAAGAATGCTGTACAGGTATATGAATTCTGCATGCCATGCTGACAAAAGAAGGGACAGAGAAGGGGGCCAAGTGAGGATTTTCCATCTTAGGCTCAGTCTGTTCTTAACACTACCTTGCTAATGTGGGAAATGGCGATTGTGTAAAAATATATATATTTACTTTATATTTATTTATTTATTATACTTTGTCGCTGCAAAGATTTGAACTCCGTACCATTTGTGAGGTTGCTGGGTATGCTAACCACTCGATTATGCTTCTCTTGATAGGGAAATGACTTCGATTACTAGTAATCAAATACCCTTCATCTCACGTCCATGTGTGTGTGTGTGTGTGTGTGTGTGTGTATAGGTGTAGGTGTTACTGGACTTAACCTGCTGTTGGCTATGATACAAATGAAAAGTTACCTCTGTTGAGGTTTCATCATTGTCGGTAGCTGTAGAGGCATGCTGTCTCGTCAATGAACTTTTCTTTCAAAAACAGTCCACCCTTTCCCTGCTGCTGATTTTAGCATGACCTCAGAGCCACAGGAGCCTCATAAAAAGGGGTCCTGGGGTTATAGAATTAGGATATCATTTGCACTCAGATATTTCATTGTTTTTAGCTGAACTGGCTACAGATTGGGAACATGTCTATTGCAGAGTTCTAGTAAGGTTCAGTAAAAGTTTTAAGTGAATTCAAGTTTCTTTAAATATTGCTTTTCCCACCCTCTAGGGGTGAGCTGTTAGTGGGCCTTTAAGCCTTTATTTGAGTGATTTTCTTGGAGAGATTCCCTCTCCTGAGTTACCTTTTCAAGGAAAAAACAAAGAAATATTTCAGCCTGTAAAATGATAGAATATTCTGTTTTATAAAGAAATTATATATAATGATATAAGAATAATAATCACATACCTCTGCATACCTAGTGAACATGAACGTGAGATGCGACTCCTCCCCCCTCCCATGGCAGCATCACAAGGGCTTTGCCAGCCACTTGTTGCTCGTCTTCACTGCTTTCGCTACAATGTAGCTCACCAAAGGGTCCTGAGTACTTCCTGGTAAGTCATCATCAAACTTACCATCACTAGTGCTATCACCATCACAAATAGTGTGTCTGCATCAAATTCACATCCAGTAAGTCTTGGACCTCACAGTCCGTTGAGAGAGTGGCAGTTTCTCTTGTCACATCTTTAAGTTAACTGAAGGTAGAGGTAAGTTTGGGGTGAGTTGCCAGATGCATGAGTTTTACCAGTATGAAGTAAGGAGATCTATGTTTGAAATGTGACAGGAACAGTGCTCTCATGAATTTATGGATTTACTCTTGGAATTTTTTTGATGACCTGTAACTTTAAGTGGTTTCTGATGGAAGTGCTGAAAGTGAAAACCAACACTCGCTGATGGTCTTTTGTTAGTTCCAAGGTAAATTGAAACTGCAAATTATGGTGTAAAGATTTGCTTTGCAGATGTGAATATTTCTCTGCTATGTTGTACATTTTTCCTTGATTATGGATTTACTGATGCTAGAATTGAAGATGTATCAATGATATGATGTAAGTTAGTTTTGATTTTACATATGTATTTTGTGTAAAAGTTTTATTGATGATACATACGTAAGTGCTTTATATGGTTCAATTAAAGGGTCACCGATGGACATCAGTCACCTTCCTCTATGTGAAAAATGGTCTTTCAAGTTAACACAGCTTAGAATGTTTGCATCCGAATTTTCTTAAAGAATGTATAACAAAAAGCTCATTCATTTTTACTTATTTTCTGAAAGCATGACATAACCTTGTGACACCTAACTGAGAACAGGTAAGTTATAGCCACAGAAACTGGAAAAGCTTTTTCTCCAGGTTTGGCATTTCTTGTTAGCTTTGAGAGATTCTGTAACAAGTCCACATTAAAACCTCATAAAATGTTACCTTCCATGGAAATTTGTGCCCTTCTCTAACCATGTCTCAGTAGTTGCAATCTACAGCTTGGTTTAGTCCTCCTTGCCAGTCAGCATCCTCTACTTGCTGATGATAATATTGTCCCACCAGCTGACATGCTGGTCACAACTGGTTTCCTCATAATTCTGTGGATCTCCATTGATGCAGATGGTGTGCCAACCTTCCTTTTTTGTCTGGCTTTTTTCCACCCAAACTGGGATAATGCACAGAGATAGTGACTTGATTACTGTCATCCCAGAGTCATGACTGATTGAAGCCACAGTGTTGTTGTTGCGCCACTCAGTGCTTATGTGTGTCCACTTGACCTTGACTGTTATTTTGATAGAGAAGAGGCTCCTGTAGTTTGATCCTTGGTTGATTGAATTTTTGTGTTTCACCGAAACTGTTTTTCTCATAGGTTTTGAAACTTCTGGAGCTTCTTGTGGGCAAAGATCACTTGTTAAGTCACATTGGTTATACTAGAATTGTTTTGCCCATAGAACACTTACAACTTATTTGCCAAGCATTTCCTGCACACAGATGCACACACACCACTACACTTTATGACCTATGGCCCTGACAGGTGGATGTAACCAGCTTCCTGAGCACTGTGGGAGCCTCATAATGATAGAAGGGATTCTTAGGGCAGGAAGTAGATAGTATATATATATTTTTTTTTTTCTTTCGTTGGAGGCTCCACTCTTAGACAAAAGTCCACTTTAAGGCAAGGCCTTAATTGAAGTGTAGAGAGGTTAATGAAAGGGAAAATGAAAAGAAAAGGGAAAGTGTTTATGAATTTTGGAGGAAGTAAAAAAACCTGTCTTTTAAAGTGTGTCAATTCATAGTTATTGATAAAGACATGAGAGGGTAGAGGGTTCCAGAGCTTTGAGGTATAGGGAAGGAAACAGTTATCAAAATGGCCCACCTCTGAGTTGCTAGTGGCCACAAAGTAATCATGTGATAAAGCAGTTTGTGAGTATTGCATGGTCTAGCAAGTTGTGATGGCACACAAGCAGCTTGCTCTCGAGAGCAAAAACTAAAGTAGTAGCTATAGAAAATGGGAAAGTGAATCAACATTGTGGCATAGGGCAAGTAGTCAAGTTTTTGAGTTAGCCTGGGAGAGTTTATGAGCCTGGCTGCTTTTGACTGAACTCTGTCAAGTAAGGATATATATTTTTATTCTTCTGTTTGTAAGTTTTTAATTACACCAGGATCAGTCTCTGTGAAAGATCCGTGGTGTTATCTAGGACCTTTCTGAAGGCTCCTGTAGCCCAAGATTGCACTACTTCCAGTAGAAGAGAAATGTAGGCTCCTTTGGTCACTGCTGTCAGGCCCAGCGACATGAGAGGACTCTCTTAAGAGCAACATCTCTAACCTTTTCCTAAATTGATTTTACACTTGTCATCCAGGCAGTGTTGAATGATGATCAGCATGATAGTATTAATTTTAGAGATACTGAAGAATCTGGTAGTGATGGTAGTGATTCTAGCGAGTGAAGGTGAAGTTTTGTCTGATGGGGAGATGCACTCAAACAGTGCTTCTATTGAGGTTATAGGATGAACTAAGATAAAAGTATTGAAAGTATTAGTCTTTTTTTGCTTTGTTTTTCAGTCAGAGTTTACTCCATATTTTGATACGTTTTGATATTGCCTGAAGTATTCCAGGATGATAATGGCAACCAACTTAGAACTACTTTCTAAGATACTTTGATGTGTTATATAATGAAATTTTGTTTATTGCTTTGCCTAATCTGTTGACATTTCAAAACTTTAATTAAAGAAGAATGTTTTTTTAACCATACATAAAAAACTTACAGGCATTCTTCAGTAGATTTATTAAATGATATCCAACTCCAGACATTGAGTACCAGCCTAGCTTGGCCACCTTTGAGTCTGAAGTTTTCTAATGTGTTATAGGATACCTTTCAGGTAATTTTTTTGTTTTGTCACAATATTTTGTTGAAGAACATTTTCTCAGAACTTCTGTAGGCAAGAAAGTTTTTCTCTAACGTTCTTCCTCCATTTTAGTATGCTTTTGACTCTTGTAATATAGATGAATTTTGAAAAATCAAGGACTGTTTCTCTGTGGGATGGTGCCATGAAAGCAGTTTTTTGGGTTATTGTTTCTTGCACAACCTTCTCCTCTTTCAAAAGCAACCTAAATAACGATAACCACCATTGTGGTGACATTCATGTTCTGAAAATTGTGAAGCAACCATTTGCGACCAGCACATCAGGTGGTGGGGTGATAATGCCATTGCTGAATGTGGAGGTTGCAGATAGGTGATGAGGACCCAAACTAATGTAGCCAAAACTATTGAAAGTTGGGTGGCAAAGGGTGAGAGATGAAGACCTTACCAGAAGGCAGAGGAATAGAGGCTTTTATCCCCTGGGGATTTTAGAGAACCTCTCAAAGCTCTTGGGAAACTCTCCTGGAGAGATACAGGTTTTCATCCTCATAATCACTTTTATTGCCAGCACAGCTGTTAAACTCTAGTAACTCTGTCATCACATATTTTTTATGGTGTTGGCCATTTTGCATTATCCTCAGTATACAACAACAGGTATTTATAGACACATTTTTAACTGAGTTAGCAGGGTCTTTACTGAAGATGATTATACCTCCAACCTATCCATGGTTCTTTGCTCCCAGTAAGAGCTCTTACCTTGCACTAAATTTTCAGGGCATGTCCCATGTAATTGAACTAGTGGGATTCTTCAGCTGAAAAGCTGAGTCTCTCATTTATATGGCATGGAGTTAGTTATTATAGTGAGTTACTCATTGTCAAAATTACATTCTTTTCAAGACAGTATTGTTGTCATTACTCTTTTGAATGTACCATATGAGCCATTTTGTATGAGATATTCAAGGAGTACCCTTTACATGAGTTGCATAATTCATTTTATTTGTATAGTTGCTGGATATGGTAGTTTTACCTCTCTTCCACCTTTTTATGTTTCTTATCCTCTTGTTTAGTGAAGGTGCAGGCGCTTGTCAATTCCTTGCTAATGAACATTTAGTGAAGTTAGTTTATGTATTGTTTTCAGTATGCAATAGGGTTCAGGTTTAGTATCAAGGAGTAAAGGGGGCTTAGTATAACAGCATGTAGGAAAGAGTTTAGGTGGGTGTGTCTTTGTGGTGATTACGCAAGGGTTTTTCATTTTAGCAACAATTAAGGAGAAACTTACCAATTTATTCATTCCACTAAAATAAAGCTATTGAGAAAATGAGAGCCTAGGTTATGAGGTGAGAAATTATTTGTCTTGCAGAGACATTTACTAACATATGTCCTCTGTGTAAGCAAATTGATCAATTTGATTTTTGTTTAATTTGCACATTATTTCAGATGTTGGCCAAAGGAAAAACACAATGTGGATAGTGTAGATGAAGTTGGGGTTAGACATTAGCTTATGAAGATTAATCTCTAATTGCTAGTTCACATATATACCCATCATCATGCATACTTTTAACAATTTTGAAATGAAGCTCTGAACGAACTGACCTTACCTCATAGGTTTATTGCTATACGTCCTAGGTGTATGGCTCTACCTTTTAGGTTTACGACCACATGAGAAATCACAGTGGTCCAGTTAAGTTCCTGTGGTTAGTTTCCACGGGAATTCTCTTCAAAGGTAGAGCAAGATGATGGAACAGTATCAGCATTTGGTTGCAGGCAAGATAAAGCATTTTCTGGATTTCTTGTTTTTACTAGCACTGTCACATTCCTTCAGAAATACTGGTAGATAAGAGTTGCAGGGATTGACTTGAAACAGTTTTGATCATGAAGTTGTGTGGCTTTGTTGATCATTTCAACATTTTATAGCTGAAACTTTTACTCAGCCAGAAGTTTTGTGTTTGCTGTACTGTACTGGGAAAAGCCTTATTCTATATTATAATAGAACGCTATTTTTATTTTTTTTATTTTCGTAATATTGTAAAGAGTGATTCATTATTGTTTTTAGAAGTAGCCTCAGAAAATTGGAATGATGGAAATTTTGTAATACTGTATCAGCATACCAAGAAGGGATTTTTCATAGAATGAATTGTTTTAAAACGTTGTGAATGTTTTGAATTAAGATGGTAAGGAAATGATAGAATCGTTGCATCAGTTTCCAGCTGCCCAGCGCATTAGAGCTTTTTAGCACTTGATCTCGCGTCTGAAAAATTAGAATTATTGAAAAGTCTGCGATGATTGGTGTAGCAGAAATTATTTTCATGTTTAACTCTCTTTTTCAGCAAGTACAACAACAAACAATGCTGGTCTGAGCTCAGGGAAGAGCAGTAGTGAGCCTGCTCCCGTAAGACAATGGAAAGTTGGCGATGAATGCTTGGCTATGTGGTCTGAAGACAGTCAGTGGTAAGTATCTTCACAGTTCTGTAAAGCTCGCAATGTATGATGGATAGTTGTCTTCGTTCATTCCGTTAGTTTTACCTGATCAAGACAGATAGTAAAACCCACCTAAGAAATTTCTACATGCATCTTTGATATTGGTTTAAGTCACATTGTGAATTTAGATCTGTATCTCATGTGTAAGTTTTATTACTGTATCCCACAGTCTTTATGGTGTCTTTCACACATCATAACACCTGATCTACAAAGGTGGGCATGTCTAGCAGGTTATTTATTGTGATATGACAGTGGATCAGTCACTTGATATGTAAATATTCCAAGAGCTGTTAACTCATTATTTCATAGAGAATGGTGCATATCACACTTCTTGAAAGTAGAGTAAGCAGTTGTGTAGGAAACGTTGGTGTTATATTTGTTTAATTTTTTCTGAACACAAAGGTTTAGAAATGCATGTTGTGGCCTCTTTTCCTTTTTCAGACATAGATGAGCATCATTTGGAAGCCAGAGTTTTTAGATTGGACTGATACTGATATACAAACAAGTCAGTTAATTATGGAAATAACTAATGAAAATAAGAGCTGAGGACTTTTCTTTTCAGGTATGATGCTGTCATTGATGCAATAACAGATGATGGTCTTGTGGCTGTGAGTTTTGAGGGCTATGGGAATTCTGACGTCACAAAGCTCTCATTGCTCAGAGAGCGAATTCCTGGAGAGAAACGAGGGCAACACCCTGCCAGCATTTCATCAGAATCAGAAAGAAATAAGTGAGTGAATTATTTATGTTTGTTATCCCACAGGATACTAAAGAAAGAAGAAGAATACTCATGCATCTTCTGTATGATTTACAAGGTGACTGTGGCAAAAGCAGAAGTGGAGATATCCTTCCTGCAACTGTTATCCCTCTCTGAAAGTAGGAAGGACTCATGTGAAGACTTCTCCTTAAAGGCATAATTGTCTCTTCTTCACAGTATCTTTCCTAGCCCCCCCCAAAAGAGAGACAGTGTATTAAAAATGATTGAGTATATGTGGAAAAGATGCCTCGGTGCAGAGATATGGAGATGGTTTGAATGAAGAGTGACGCAATGGGCAAAAATGAGTAAAACAAATTTTGGATGTGGCGGAGGAATGGAAGTTACTCATGGAATTGGTGCTTTCATTCATGAGAGTGCATTGCGAGGATAGGTAATGGGAACCTTATGGTCCATGTTTAAAGTCATAATTTTGTGGTAGAAACAGGATAATCAAGCACGAGGCACCTCCTAGCCCACCTTTCTTTCTTGCTTAACTGTAGGAAGTAAAAAGAACATGAAAAGAAAGTCTATTTAGTATGGGGAAGTCAAACTGCCACTGAAACTGTATAGGAAAGTGGGAATGGTAAAAAGTCTGCTGGTTTTACGAATGACAACAATGGACCCTTAACAAAAATGAAAGGGTTAGATATCACTTGTTAAAGCAGGATTATTTGCTGAAAACAGGTATCGTTTAAGTAATTGTTTAGTTTTCAGCTGACAACAATGATAGTCTTTGCATTTAATGCATCTTCTTTTCTTTTCAGACTTATTCACTGTTTTCATAGTTTATGAGGTAGTGCTAGGAACAGACAGAGAGTGGCCCCATTTGCTCGTATCCACTTTCATTTCTTTTGTGTGTATATTGGCTTGATGGTATATTTTGTATTACTGAAAGATGCACTTTATGGGGTGAGTTTGAAAGACGAAATCTCGAAATTAAGTGGTATAGATACTTGGCAGGGGATGTGGCAGTGAGTAGAACCATGGGGGCTTAAGTAAGCCATAGAGTGTAATGGTGTGAAGGTCTTGGGAGCATTGAGGAATGTATGAAAGAGAGGTGTTGTATGGCTGTGAGGCATAGGCTGTAGATGAGGACATTGTGTTAATCAGAAATGTGCAATTTAGACAGCTGAAGAGAGTGTGCTGAAATGGTTTGGACATACAAAGAGATCGAGTGATGAGAGATTGACAAGAGGATATATATGTTCGAAATGGATGGGAAAGGAGTAGGGTTTGACTAAATTGGAAATGGAAGAATGGAGTGGAAAGGGTTGTTTGCATGGGGTCTAAGCATGCAGGAGGGTGTGAGGTATGGGATAAAGTGGATTGGAGCAATGTGGTATAGGGGGTGATGCTCTCAGTGCACCGAAGCAGGGAATATGAAGCAGCTTGGGGGATAACCATGGAAAGGACCGTGGTGCGTAAATGTGGGTAGGGGGCTGTGGTTTTGATGCATTACACATGACAGCTAGAGAATGAGAGCAAAGGAGGCCATTTCTTTGCTTGTTCCTAGTGTTATCTTGCTAATGCGGGAAACAGCAAACAAGTCTGCAAAATAATTACATGTCAATTATCTTATTTATAATTGCCCCTGGACATCTTTTTAAGAAAGGGTCCTGGTGTGTCTAAGTACCTACTTTCAAGAGGTTTCTGCACTCCAAGGCTGTGCTACTTCCAGTAGCTGGGAAATGATGGACTCCAAAGTTCTTGGAGAAGGCTATACTTTTAATGATGCTGCTTTGCCAAAGATGACTTTTCACTAGTGTGAGCTCATGATGTTGTAGTCCAGTAATACCTGTGCATACATTTATTTATATTTACCTCATGACCCCTTTCTAAAACTTAGTCCATGTGGTACCCAGGAACTCTTGTTCAGGGGCTCCTTCTTCTCCAAGACATTGCTACTTCCAGTAGCCATGATATGATGAACTCTCTTGGAGTGAGTTCTTTGACAAGACTGTATCATTGGGAGTACAACCTCATTCAAGAACCTCTTACTTCAGAGGAGTCCACTCTTCCCTGTGATAGGAAGTAGCACAGCCTTGGGTTGCAGGAGGCTCTGGAAAGAGGTCCTGACTAATACCAGGAAAGTGGTCATAGGGGTAATTGTAGTTAAAAGCAGATATGTGGATTGATTCGCATGGAATTTTTTTACATTTCAACAGAAGAAAACTGGTTGAAGCCCAGCGTCAGCAGGCTAAGAAGAGGAAACAGCGGAAGCATGATCGGCTGAAGCAGATAGAAGAAGCTCATGAAGCTGACAAGGCAAAGTGGCTGGCATTTTCACACAAAGTTAGAGTGGTAAGTTGGTACAATTTTGGTTCAAGTTTCTCTTTTGTAGAGTAATAGCTTGTGTTCCCTATATTATTGTCCTGTTTTGTTGGAAATTACGTGGTTGCTATAGTAGCCATTTTACTTTGTTGTTTGCTTTAATTTCCTTGTTTGTCGATTTAGCTTATTGTCACTGTGGCTGGAATTTCTTCTGCTTTGCCAGTTTTTTATTGATATTACCATTTGCTCTCTTGTCAGTTTTGTTTTCTTTTTCATTAGCTACTTTGAGTTTACCATGCTGAATTAGTTTTTATAGATCCCATTGACCTTTGACTTTTACTTTTGACCTATTTCTCTCCATCTGTTAACAGTTTATTGTATTAGAATCCAGAAATAGGAAGCAAGTTTAAAGGTTAGAATACTAGACATTTAAAATTTCTTTTGTTAATCTACCTTCAAATCTAGTAATTATTGCAGGGACAGAAAGAGAATTATTTTGTGGACCTATCTGGTCACATGTAATGATCTTTAGCATGGAACATCAAGGCATTAATTTAATATAGCTTTGTTTAATGAACTTCAGAGCACATATGATATAGGCCCTCAAACACAAATTTTAAGTCAGATAAGAAAATCTACATACAATTTCTTGAACCTAATAGCCAAAATGCATTATGGTTTGTGGCAAATGATTATTGAAATAAATTCTTTGGGACATACATAATTACCATACTTCAGGTAAACTTTTTTTTATTTCAAACCAAGATCAGTAACTTCAAGTTGTTGCATATCAACCATCCAGGATTTATTTTCTTTTTGTTTTTCCTCCTTCTTAAGACGGGAAGTTCTGTGGCAGGTTATTTTTTTTTTTTTAAATTGTACCTTGGAAAAATTATCCTGGCTGCTTATTGCGGCATACTTTAGGCTTTTGCTTGAAGTTAATTGCTGTTTCAAAATGAGAAAATAACCTTTACATTGTGAAGGTAGTGTTTGCTAAGGCTCCTAAGTAGATGTTTGAGTTGGGCAGTCATATCCAACTTTCCATGTGTTTATCCCTACATCTCTGGCATCCTGTAGTGTAGAATTTTTCAGGTGATCTTGTTACTGATGTATTTTTAACACTGATGCTGATAAATGTTCCTTTACCATATTGTCTAGAGAAAATTTTTGTTTGTACTACTCTGATTTAAAAGTGGGCAAAGATGAGTAAGATACACAAGTACACAGCAGTGCGATTCCCTTAGTGACATAGACTAGGCATTGACACCCTTTAGGTAAGGGGCAACAGGCAGTTGGTAACTAACAACTTTAGCTACATAGTTCATGAAACTGAGACAGAAATGATAGTGCATAAATGATGATAGTGCATAAATGATGATAGTGCATAAATGAATAGAATCATTGTAAATGTAGGGAATGATCATCAGACCTCACGTTACCTTTGTGTTTTGGTTTAGTTGAATAATTGAAATTTTATATATTTACTAAATTTTATCTCCTCTTTATTAGACAAAAAAGCTGAAAGGAATAACGAAGAAATCCATATTTGCGACCCCTGATGCTGCAAATGGAAGAGTTGGCATTGGGACGTGTGGCATCGGAGGGAAACCAATGACTGAGTATACACATGCAGAAAAGTGGCGGAAAGGGACCTAAATCATGTGAAATCATCAAGAATTCAGTTGTGTGCATCAAGAAAAAGAAAACTTTCAATGAAAGTACCATTCATTTTGAAGATTTTGACTTCCTCAAAAGGGGTGTTAGTAAGCATCTTTTTTGTTCATCTTCAGTTATTGTGACCAATCTTGTTTTCAAACATGGACATAAAGTGCTTTAAGTGTATTTCAAGTTGGGTGAAGATAGAGACAATTCACATATCTGTGTGACAGCCAGAGAGTTGATCATTTTTTTGTTGCTATTGAAAGCTGGACTTTGTTTTCATCTTGATCTTTTGATCACACAGTTAATTAAACACTAACACCTGATCTCTTTCTCTCTGTTGTACATATGTTTTTAGTCTGTCTGTTTAACTGAAAGAAGAATTTTGATATGTTGAATCTTATACATGTTTACATAGATTTGAAATGCTCCTTCACCTTCCACCCTGCCTATAGTTTACTTTATCTCTCATAACCGTCATTTCGGTTACATTTACATGATGTCATTAAAGGTCATCCTTCCAGCATCCATTTATGTGACATGTCCATAGCACATTTTAATTCCATCTCTGTTTAATTGACCTCTTTCTTCTTATTGTCTGATATTCTACAGGTTTATCATTCTTCCAGAGATCTAGATTATAATGAAAATTAAATCAAAACATATTCAGCTTATCTAGAAGATTCCAAGTTTCTTTATTAGTATTTTATTACTTGTCAAGTTTTATATGATTGAAAAGGGAGTGGTTAGTGACAAGTCTTATGAGAAACTTCAGGGGAACAGTGGAAGCATTCTATGCCATACTCTGCATGTTAGTGGTTACACTGCAAATGAGAAGTCACCTTTGGCAAGGCTGTACCATTGTCATCAAACAGAAAGAGTACAGCCTTGTCAAGGCCGATTTTTCTCCAGAGGCGTTATATCAATCCCCTGCTTCGCATTCATACAATACCATTGGGACTGTTATATCATCAAACACACCCATCTTTGTCCTCACAGATATTGACCTTTCTTTCTATCCACTCCTCAGTGCACTCAGGTCCTTATCCCTTCACCCAACCACTGGCTTCTTTCAGCTTCCATGGTTCCATCCACTTCCATTTTCACTCCCAGATTTCTAAAATACTCTAGTTATCCAGGTTCACTTTGTTCAAACTCACATTCCAACGACTGTATTTCTATCCTTTGATAAACATGATAATCTCACTTTTATTAACATTATGTCTTACAATTCACCTCTTACACACTTTCCCAAACTAGGACACCAGCTTCTGCAGTTTCACTTTTGAGTCTGCTACTGAAACTGTCGTCAACAAACAGCCACGAACTTACCTCCCAGGTCATTCAAATCTTAACAGACTGCAAACTTGCCTCTCTATCCAAGACCTATGCATTATATTGTTTTTCATACTTGTTTGCCATTTTTCACATTAGTGAGATAACACCAAGGGCAGATGAAGAACAGCTGCTGCATTCATTCTCATCCATTCTCTGGCAGTCATGTGCAGTGCACCGAAACCACAGCCCATATCCACAACCAGACCCCACATAAGTACCTTTCATGGTTTCCCTCTGCTTCACGTGCTGTGGTTTGTTCTGTTGATAGCATGTCGACTCCTGTATGCCACATCTTTCCAGTTTCCTTGCACACCTTTCACCTTCCTGCATGTTCAGGCCCCAGTCTCTCAAAATCTATTTCACACCATACTTCCATCTCCAGTTTGGCTTCTCCCTTCTCCTTGTCTCCTCCTTTTCTGACACGTATATTCTCTTTGTCAACTACCCTTCATTTTTCCCATATGTCCAGAGCATTTCAGCCCACCCTCTTCGGCTCTCTTAATCATACCCTTTTTATAACCATACCTCTCTTGTCCTTTTATTGCTTCCTTGATCAAACTACCTCACAACACATATTTTCATTTTCAGCACCTTCATTGTCTTCTTCATATCATCATCTTTAGCCCTTGCCCCACATCCATATGACTTCATTAGGACTATTGTACCTTCAAACATAACCATTTTTGCCCTCCCAGATAATGACCTTGACCTGTTTTTCCACTCATTAAGTGCTCCCAGAATCTTCACCCCATACCCACCCAATTATTATTATTATTATTATTATTATTATTATTATTATTATTATTATTATTATTATTTCTCTTTTTCCCCAAAATCTTCATTATGATTAATTTTCTTTTGTTTCATACATGTTCACTGTTTCCTGTGTTAGCAAGGTAGCACCAGGAACAGAAAGGCCGCATTTGCTTACCTCCATTATACAGCTTATTATTGTTATTTTTATAACCACAAGGACCTCTTCTCCAGGGTTCTTACAGTTTCAAGGCTGGGCTTCTGTCAATAGGAGGAGGGAAAGGATGAACTCCTTTGGAGTGAGAAGTTCCTCGACAAGGTTTTACCCTGAGGGTAT
>JAUUDY010471246.1:0-10792 GCA_032361765.1 Panulirus inflatus | reverse complement strand
GGGGGGGGGGGGGGGGGGGTGCTATCACAGGGTCCCGGGAAGGCACCGCGACCCCCCCACGGTCAGGTGCCCTCCAGTAAGGATCAAGACTGCAAACTAAGACGAATGCAATGTCAACATCTCCAGTTAGTTCCAGGATACACATAATCACGAGGCAAGATCATGCTATACACCTGATTAACATTATTTGTAGTGAAGCCCAGATTATAGGGATGATCAACGTAATCATGAGAGAAGCCCAGAGAGATACAGATGATTGAGATGATTATGAGGGAATACCAGGCTATAAACCTTATCATGGGCAGAAACAAGACTAGAAATTCTTATAGTATGTGTAAGAGAGAGGGATATTGGTTCCAGACATATTGATCATTTTAGTTTTGTGAAGATTCCAAATGTACTTACCTGAGTATAGTGTCTGGTGGAGGACTCACAAGAACATACCGAGTGGGTTTCCTAAGGGGGTTACTTGGACCCACTTAAGCAGAGGGCCTCGAACACTGTTAACACTACACCCACTGTTAACAGCACATCCACTGTTTACACTACACCCACTGTTAACAGCACATCCACTGTTAACACTACACCCACTGTTAACAGCACATCCACTGTTAACATTACACCCACTGTTAACAGCACATCCACTGTTAACATTACACCCACTGTTAACAGACATTTATCATGAATTATATTTGGAAATATCTGGGAATTTATGAAAATCCTTTCATCAGGATAATAAATATGAAATCAGACTCTGTATGTATGTTGAGGTGAAGGACTGAATGATTTTAAAATAGTATGACTTCCGATGAAAACACAGCAGGTACCACAGTGGAGGGATCTGTTGATGCGTCTTATATAAACACAGTAACCAGAGATGGAGGTGCTGTCAACACAGTTCACGTTGATAAACCTGCCATAAACACGTAACACTGATGAACCTTCCAGGTTTACACTGGCCACGATACTCCGAGGAAGTGTAGGGAAATAACGTATATCATGAGTCTTCAGCCATATATTGTACTGCAAGACACAATCTGGTTTTACCCAGAGTGACAGTGTCAGGGGTGTATGGCACTGCCCAGGATCTCAGTCCTTCGTCAGTGCCGTGAGTGTATAGGACTACCCAATGTGCGTCCTGTGATGAGCCAGTAAAGTCTGGCAGTTCGGAAACCCATATTTCTCAGGTAGGAGGTGCAACCCGGCGTTAGTGAGCCTCTTGAAGATAGATAAGCCAACCACTAGGTCCGGGTTGTTGGGAATCGCTTGTAAATATTTATCCTGTTTTGGATGTCCATAGCCCTTCCGTGTGGGCGTTCCTCTGACCCATATAAACTATTCATATTGGGGTGACGCTATGGAGTCTCGTCAGGAATCCGGAGGGTCACATGAATCATTCACCTGACGTCAGAAACAAAGAGGAGAACAAGGCAGAAAATATCCCCCGGATGTGATCAATCATCCTTCAGTATGGAAAAACATGTGAGTTTGTGTCCATCTTGAAGATGATTTGGCGTAGCTGGTTGTTGGTTCTGTTTAAGGTGGTTTTGAAGTAGTTGAGAGAGAGAGAGAGAGAGAGAGAGAGAGAGAGAGAGAGAGAGAGAGATCAGCGCCAGCTGTAATCTCAGTTGTCTTTTCTACATTAAAAGCCTTGAATCACTGACCTGCCCCTCTTGTCATGTGATGTGCTGCAATGTGTTGTGCTTTCCTGTGTTTTGCTGTGATGTAATGTGATACGATGAGTTGTGATGTTATTTTGTGTTGTGAAATTACCTAATGTGATGTTGATGTAATGTTGTGTGATGTGAAGTTACATATGATGTAACGTAGTAGAATGTTATTGATTTGATGTGTTCAAGTCAGTATAGTTTGTAGAAGTGTTTGCTTAATTAGATTTTTAATTGCCTCCCTTTGTGATCCCCTGAAGGCAATCACTTAAAACCGTCTCACACCACAAGTATTTACCAACTTCGTTAAAAACTATTGTTGATTTACATTTACCTCAGTTCACTTCACGAACGTAGGGGTTATGCTGCGACACCCTCTGTCTGTCTGTCTGTCTGTCTGTCTGTCTGCCTGTTTGTCTGTCTATCTGTCTGTGTGTCTGTGTGTCTGTCTGTCTACCTGTCCATGACCATCGAGGATATGCAGGTCTAATGTACCCCCGTCTGCATGTCTGTGCATCTGTTTTGTACACTCCTTGTCAGGTAAACTTACTGTATTTATCTTTCGCAACAGTTTACCACTGGTTCAGATACTTCCTCGCCATCTGATGGCCCACAATATGGCCTCAGAAGTTTGGCCAACATGCCTCATGCGTGGCGTCTAGTGTTGAGCAGGACGTGTCTGGGAGGGTGAGGACGACTCGTTGTTAATTCTTAATGAGATGAGAACTTGATGACAGAATAGCTTCTTCTCGTCCATGAGTCACAATTAGATGTCTTTGTGGGAGTTTCTTTGTGTTGACTTTGTCTCCTGTGACTCACAACATATATTGTCAAGATTTACATATTGTTATCTGTTGTATGAGAGACATCAACCACACTTGGTCTGTCTTTAGATTGTCTTATTTCCTCGCCAGGAGAGTCATCGCTGTGTTACAGTCTCCTTTTACTTGTTTATCTCCTTAGCTAGATCCCTCTTCTGCTTGTCTCTGTGTTTCCCTCTTACTGTTCTATCTTTCTTTCAACCACTTGGAATACAGATAACAGAGACAGGAATAAACAGAGTTAAGTTTACAGCAGACTTTCCAGACATGGCCCAACCAGTCCTCGTTGTCTGTGTTTCCCACGTACTTCCATCACTTGACTTCTCTCTTTGGCTTCTCTCCCTCCTGTCTAAACGTTATCGTTATAGACAATCAAACTATCTCCATCTACATCCTCTGGTAACTGTCTCCATCTATATCCTCTGGTAACTGTCTCCATCTATATCCTATGGTGACTGTCTCCATCTATATCCTCTGGTGGCTGTCTCCATCTATATCCTCTGGTGACTGTCTCTATCTATATCCTCTGGTAACTGTCTCCATTTATATCCTCTGGTGACTGTCTCCATCTATATCCTCTGGTAACTGTCTCCATCTATATCCTCTGGTGACTGTCTCCATCTATATCCTCTGGTGACTGTCTCCATCTATATCCTCTGGTGACTGTCTCCATCTATAAGTCTTTCCCAAGTATATATACTTCTTCTCCTAAATGGATCACTCCCGATTGGGTGTTTCCCTCGTTTACCTGTCCCCTAGTCTGAGCAGACGGTAACTTGAACTACCTAACGATCTGTTACCGAACATGATGGCTCATATCGTTAAACAGTCGGCTTCATCCAATCAGTTGTCGAAATGACTTGGGACGACAGCCAATCAGCAGCTATCTTAAGGTCCTGGAAGACACGTCTGTCCTCGCTAATGGCTGGAGTTCCAGAGATGTTGATAGTTATTATGACCGAGCTGCTGGAGGCCATCCTGGGCGTGTGCAAGTAAGTTACTGACTGAGAGGATAACTGTATGCCATGCTCGTTACGGCAGTTAACTTAATAAACGGCCAATTACGAGCTCGTTGACGGTCAGCTGTACCAGGCTGTTAATGCTGACAGAGGACAACTTTCTCAGACTGTTCCCCTGGCAGGGGACCTTGTCTGGCTGATTGGTCTCTTTGACTGATCATGATCTAACCTTTATAAAGTTGTTTGATGTGTAACAAGCAAATTATTGCAACGGCTGTTCAGTAATTACACTCACTAGATACAATATCATGTATACATTTCAGAGTGTATCGTTTGAGGTCAAATTTCTCGGAGTGATCGTTGCAGCAGATCATGTAACAGCGGGTCATAACGTAAATGATGACTTGCAATACATTACGCAAAACATATCCTTTGACGTTGTTGATGAACTGGTCATTTAGATGTTGCTGATGAACTGGTCATTTAGATGTTGTTGATGAACTGGTCATTTAGATGTTGTTGATGAACTGGTCATTTAGATGTTGCTGATCAACTGGTCATTTAGATGTTGTTGATGAACTGGTCATTTAGATGTTGCTGATCAACTGGTCATTTAGATGTTGCTGATCAACTGGTCATTTAGATGTTGCTGATCAACTGGTCATTTAGATGCATGATATTTGATCACCTGACTTTACTGGCTTCCAATTCTTGCAGGCTCAGGCCAGCTTCCAGCACCCCGGGATCAGGCAAGCATGAGAGAACTTCAATTAATCTGTGGCTATGTTCATCAAGTTATTAACTCCGGAGCAAGTCTGCAGACGGACTGGAAGTTCATCTTATCCGATAGTCTTAAACTAATTAAGCCTTGAAGTAAACAAAGGCATTACAATAACATCAATTTACAAATATCTACTTCAACAACGTTACTTTCTTGATGGTCTAAACTGTTACTCCTCGATCGTCTGATACAAATTATTGTATACAATATTTACGTTTGGTCAAACAAATATAGAAAGTGGGCACTTAGAGTGCCATCCTTATGGTAGACATACAGCAGCAGGAAATACTAAGAGTTCTGGATGATAGAGTCTTATAAGAAAGACCCTGAGCAGCCGCACGGCCCACCAGTCCCAAGAAATTCAATGGGTTTTCATCCATTTAGCTGTAAAGAAATAATGTGTTCACCAGAGGATGAGGACCGTACCACAGACTATGGTACTATGGTAGGCTGTGGGCTCCTGTGGTGGGCTGTAGGGACCCTTGGTGGGCTATGGAGTTTTATGGTGGACTCTGGGATTCTATAGTGGGTTGCTGGGTTCTGTGGTGGGCTGTAGGGTTCTGCGATTGGCTAAGTGGTTCCATGGTGGGATCTGTGGTGGGCTGCAGGATCCTGTGATGGGCTATGTGGTTCTATGGTGGGCTGTAGGGTCCTGTGGTGGGCTGTGCTGTCCAGCATTTTGCCTCATATTTCATTAGAACATAATCCGGTTCAAGAATTAATTGCAGAAGTTCATGCCTGTTACAGAAGAGTTTGGGACGCGATCTACCACCAGAGCGCTGTTGTCTTCACGCCAGGTACACAAAGTTCCGCCAGGAATTCATCCGTGAAGGAACTGTAGGAGTGTGGTCGTCAGGAAGTGTAGGAGTGTGGTCGTCAGGAAGTGTAGGAGTGTGGTCGTCAGTGTGGGTGCTGGGGTGGGGAAGGATGACGTTGGAGTCAGCTCGAGCCCTCCTACTCTCTGTTGACTTCGACACTTTCGTCAACTTACTCCGATAATGTGATGCTTCTTGCTCATGCTTCCTCCAAGATGATCCAGCAAGACATTGCCATAATGACTAACCATGATAAGGCTTCCTCGTAGTCTATTGGCGGGATATATAACTGTTTACGTAACCTAAATATCTATTACCAGACTATGTGAACGTTTCTCTTGTGTTACGTAACTCATGGTTAACTACAATTATAGAACAACTGTAATTTCTGCATAGGAGGAAGGTTAGCCACGTGGCAATTGTCTGAAGTGGCCACTGCCAATCCCATCTTCATCATCTACAAGAAGACCTTCTTATCATCACAGTAATTCCTTACCTCTGATTTTCCACACCAAATCTTTTGTTGCTCTTCTTTTTCTCCTTCACAAGAGCCGCCACCGCCGCCTCGCCCGATAGTTGGGAAGTTTTCAGTCACACAATAGACTCAGGTGTTTTGTCCTGCGATGATCGATGAAATACGTTTTGCTTTCTAGTCTGTCAGGAGTTCCCACATAGAGGGAGTCTCTGTTTAGCGAGTCTCCATCTATACTGTCTCCCATCTAATACGTCCCCACTGACATTTCCTGAGTCCTCACTTATCAGTGCTTCCCTCACTACCTTCCTCACTCACGATGATCAGAATAAATGTTTTCAATAGTTAGATTTCATTCTTAATCATTATAGTTATCAAGTTGCTATCTTACTATGTCCCCCTAAATCAATTTCCCATCTATTAAGTTCCAGCCCAGTACGTTCAAACCTAATAAGTTTCAGCCCAGTATGTTCACACCTTGAAAGTTCCTAATTAGTGACTAACACTCAGGTGGCTCTTACCTAAAAGTTCCCATCTAAATGTATTCCCAACTGATCAATTCCCAAACAATAAGTTTCCACTTAGTTCCCACTCGGCAAGTATCCCACTAGTAAGTTCCGGCTGAATCTGTTCGTAGATGTTAAGTGTTGTGATTTCATATTCACCTCTTCCGTCAGCTGTTACATCTGGCGTCAGGACAGGTAGCCTGGTAGGAAGGTGAGGCGGGGGTGGTGGGGGGAGAACAGTCCTGTGCTGATCACAACCTATTTTTCAACGTTTCAAAAACCCAATTTTTTCCATTTTTTCTTCTGAATTACAAGTTTCCCATATCCTTTATTGACTATGATTCTGTAACTCAGAACAGTAAGCATACTTGTGTGTTGCTCATCTCAGATGCTTCACTGTACAGCAAGAGCTAAGGATATGAGAATCCTCTTGTGATGTTTAAAATTTATCTTTTCTGATTAGCTGCTTTCATAATACAGAGGACTGATGTATCCTGCTTAACAAACTGCTCTCACCTCCAGGCAGGTTCCAGCTGTACGTACTGCCTTCACAAAGTTGAGTCCAAAGAAGTTCAACTCCTCCAATCTGAGCTCAACACAATCCCCACTTGTCTCAGTCCGTAGTGATGGTTCTTCGTCTTCTTCTTCTTCTTCTTCTTCTTCTTCTTCTTCTTCTTCTTCTGTAGATATTCTTTGGTTTTCTACTCACGAGATCTTGCTGCTCACGAGCCTTCATCATGAAGTAGACCATATAATACTAAGCGAGCCACTACGTCTGAGGTTAACAATGTGATCGTTACTAGCACAAGTTTTAGCCGTTGTCAGATTCATTTCCTTCCTTCCATCACGGACTTTTGGAACTCTTTACCTTCCTATATTTATCCTAACGTTCGTGACCTGACTCATTGGTGAAGGTAAACTTTCTCTGTCTTATTTCCTCTTCTCTCCTTCTTTCTATATCACTTTAGCTCTGTACAGTGTTACACTGGGTGCTCAGGCTGGGTGAGACTGCATCCACAAACGCAAAAATAAGAGGAGATTTGTTCTGTGTTTCTGGGACTATTTTTAGGATTTTGAACATTACCTGACATGGATTTAAACACAATTTTTCTACAAACATTGACGACTAATATATAAACCAAGGATTGACACGCGTCCGGACAGCCACCCACCACTGACCACCAACGTGGAAGCTGTGATGTTAAATTGTTACGTAACTGAAACCATTTTTTAGAACAGTTAATTGCACGTGTCATAAAAGCTCAGGTGCTGCCAGTCATTTATAGGAAGTCGTGAAGTGGCTGATTACACGATGTAATCCCGCTAAGTTCAGCGGTAAAGTACCTCAGAACAACTCAGTCCTCACACGATGGCTGGCCAGCACAACACGGATGGTGATGCTCTGCCTCATCTCCAATGCTCCACGCACGCGAGTGTGAGCTTTACTTTCACTCCTGATTTCCCTGATTCCACCCGCCAGGAGCTGAGCAATATAACCCAAGGAACAAAACTCAAATGAATCAACACTGGAGGCGAAATTTCACTCATTACCGCGTCCAGGATGTCGTGTACGTCAGACCCCGAAGCCAGATTTAGAATCGATGACTTTGTACACAAAGGTTGGCGCTGCTGAAGGCTGGGTCATGATTGGTGCCAGCCTGGATATACGGCAGGTAATATGGCCTAATTACCATGCTGTTCAAGGCCTCAACACCTGAGTTATGGGGCAGCCCCAGGAGTTACGGCTGCCCACAACACCACAGCTTACGTGTCACCCCTGTGCCTCACGCTTTGTTCTTGGCTTATAGAAGGTCGCTGGGGCTATCACGTGGGAGACTGTCGGAGGTGGTGGTGATGGTGGTGGTGATGGTGGTGGTGATGGTGTGGTGATGGTGTGGTGATGGTGTGGTGATGGTGGTGGTAGTGAGTAGTGGTGGTGAGTGGTGGTGGTAGTGAGTAGTGGTGGTGAGTGATGGTGTGGTGATGGTGGTGGTGGTAGTGAGTGGTGATGGTGAGTGTGGTGATGCGTTACACCGCTGGTCATCATCACACCTTCCCTTCGTCAGCTTCTCCCACGTCAGTTTAAGGATCTGGTGGCAGCCGAGCTGGACATCCTGTCCAAGTTTGTCTCATTAACAGTTTGGCTTGACAGTCCTCTGCTCGTTTGCCCGTTGTCTGTCTGTCTAAAGTCCCGTAGGGGGAAGTCAGTCTTACTGATCCTTCCAGGTCAGGTCAGTTCTGAGATTCTCTACTTGTTCAGTACTAGTACACTAACAAAGGACCAGCCGGCTGAGTTGACCTTACCCCCCCCCCCCGCCCCTTTTACTAACAACAAAGGAGCCGCTCACTAGGAGCAGCGTCACCGATAATCTAGTTATTTCAGCTCATCAATCTTCAACTCCTCTGTTGTTTAACCGAGCGACATATATCCAGTTTACGATCGAGAGAACCGTATCCAGTTTACGTTTGTGAGAATTGTTTCCAGTTTTCGTCGCTAGAAACTCTATCTTACGTTTAAGAGAAATTAATCCAGCTTATGTTGGAGAGAAATGTGTCTAGTTATATGTGAGAAATATATGAAGTTTGCATTTATGAAATGAGTCTAGTTTACATGTGAGAAATATATAAAGTTTGCATTTAGGAAATATGTCTAGTTTACGTTTTGGGCAATGTATCCAGTCTACGTCTGTGAAAACAAATTTGCATATGTTTTAATTTATGATGATAATAATTCGGATGACACAAAGCTCTGGTCTTCAATTATGATCTCGAATTCAATGGCTTTGTAGCTTCCAAATTTATAATGACAGTTGCAAAGAGAAAATTACAATGATTATTTTATCATTTTTCCCTCGCTCATATCTGTTCTTATTTCTATCATTTTTCACTGTGAGGAAAACTTGTATGAGATGAAACGTTGACTCTCATCTGTACCATACAATATGTATTTTGAAAATTTGATTAATGTTAATTCTAAATAAAAATGTTATCTATTATTGTTGATGAAGATGAACTCACATTTACGAGCTTCATCTCCACACACGAGTGTGATGAAGCAAACTAAACACATAACACTGAACAGTGTTAGATCCGCCATAACACCTAACGGGTATGTGTGAGGAAATGGACAGTGTATGTATGTATGTATGTATGTATGTATGTATGTATGTATGTATATGTACTGCTGAGGTGTGGCTGGTGTATAGTGTATGCCATACATGCTTTATGTAGGGTCGTTGGTGGAACATAGTGTGCTGGTGGTAACATACTGTGGGGGGGGGGGGATGATAGTGTAGGTAACTGCTTTGGGATGTGGTTTGGGGTTACTCCAATATCACTGCTCCCCCCCCCCATCTCTGCCGCGCCTGTTTGGGGGGGGGGGTTATGTGGAGTAGATCCTTATCACTACAGATATGAATGTTGATAAGGATGTAGAATGTCGCATTGGGCTCTTTAACGTAGAGTGGTCACCTTGAAAGCCATTTGTACTTTAACAAAACGGGGACGTTAGAGAAACCAAGGGAGAAGGTCCAATTATAGTCAGATAATACTTTTGTTTATTGTTATACAGGGGGCGGGATAGTAAAGGGGCCATAACAAGTGATTTCCTCCATTGATTTTGTTATTCGTATCACGAAGGACGTATCAAGATCGCTTATTGTTATTACATAGTGTAATGGAGCCGTATATAACCGGATAGGGAAGTAGAACTGGGAACCGAGGGGAGTAATTTGTGGGATATGGAGCATTTTGTAGGAGATTGGGTCGGTAGATGGGGCTAGGCCAACATAAGGGTCACCCTGTCGTGGTCGAGGGGCTTAACATGCAAGGCGCCCACGGTCGCCTCTCATTACACTGGGAACGAAATATATTTTCCAGAAGCAGGCTCATTTTCCCCTCCCACGCCAGTCGTGTTGTTGACATTGTGTCACGAGAGACGCCTTTATAGGGCGCCTTTACCCCTGTAAGGCTGCCAATTACTGTGGACTTTAGACTGGCTCCGATCAGACAGCGGCTTAGACCAAGAAGAGGAGTCACGTGACTCGATCCACCAATCAACGCCTCTCTCCGGAGTCACGTGACTTAAATGGACCAATGAGAGCGCGTGTCTCCTCCTCTGGGAAGGTGGAAACTGTCATAAATAAAGATGGTTTATTTATGTAATAGTGTTTGTTATATGTCCTGGTGTGTGGATGTTTAGAGAGAGTTGGAAGGGTTAGTAGCGGGTGGGTAGGTTGTGTGGTGATGGAGGTGCTGGGAAGGCAAGATAACGGTTATCACTGCGCCTTTAACAGAAGTGATAACACGTCGTGTCAGTCAGCCTTTTAACACAAAAATATGACGGGTCACTTCACCAAGCCCTTGATATGAGATAGTAGGTCACTTAACCAAGGCCTTTTAACACAGGTCACTTCACTAAACCTTTTAACACAGGACACTTGACCTGTAACACAGGCGATAACAGGTCACCTCACCTTTGACACAGGAGGTAACAGGTCACTTCACCTTTAGCACAGGACATAACAGGTCACTTCACTCCACTTCTAACAGGGGGTAACAGGTCACTTCCCCTTTAACACAGGATGTAGCAGGATCACTTCACTTTTAACACAGGAGATAACATGGAGTTATTCTGTATACAGTTGTATGTATGATTTTGTATATTGTATTTGGCTTCTCACCAGTGTGATACAAGATGTCTCCTCTCCAGTGGGGGGTGTGTTAGGATGCCTGGAGTGGGGCAGTGATTTGGGGGTGTGTGGGGTGGGAG
>JAUUDY010471135.1:0-10792 GCA_032361765.1 Panulirus inflatus | reverse complement strand
ATCTGTAAGGTAATATAATGGCAGTATATCTCCATTGATGCTGTTTCTCCTTACTCCCACAAAGCAGCCAGCCATCTGTGTTGCAGAGAAGGTTACCTTGATGCTTTCCTTAGTAACTATCTGTCTCTGACATCTGTTCCCTCTATGATCTCCCATCAAGAGTGTGGCCATGGCAAGTCTCCATGTATCCCTGTTGTTACATCCCTCCCAGGCATACACCATTCCACGCATTCTTTCCCTGTTTCTCTCCCTCCAGAGCTCTTCTGCCCTGTCTCCCTATGTCTTAGATGATCTTCCTCTCACACCAACTGCTTTGATTGTACTATGATACACTCCCCTTGGAAACTCCCCAAATCACATTCTTTCCTCATGACCAAACTACCTCAAAGTATTATATTTCACCCTGTCTACCTTTCCACAATTCATTCCTGTTTCATTCTCTTCCATACCAAATCTTTCATACACCCTCTCATTTTTTTCTTTAATCCATATAGTTATACCACATGCTCTTCTCAAATAGTCCATTTCCACAACTTGGATTTTTGGCCTCAGTGACTTATTCCATATCCATGTTTCAGCTGCATAGGTCAGGGTTGGGATGTCTATGCTGTCCCTTAATCCTATCTTCACTTCCACACTTACACCTCAACCTGTTTGTGACCCTCCTCATGTCTCAGCCTAGAAATAGGTGGTGTCAGATTGGACAACAAACTGCCCATGACCACATGACACTTGCCTAATGCATGGATAAAATTTTGGTGGTGCTATGGAAAACCATGGAAACTGAAAACTTGATGTTGTGGTTAGCAAAATGATACACATTTTTCTAAGCATGTATACTGAAAAAAGTTGTTGGCAAAACCTTGGTGGGCAAGGGACCTCTGTAACAAGTGCTCATTGTCATCTTTATGGTTGTTTAGTTGTAGGTATGAAAGGTCTTGGGATATGTTGAAATGGTGTTTGTAGTGCTGTTGGATGTCCAGAGCATAGACAGGAGAGTATGACTCATGTTTGTTTGGGGAGTATAGTTTTTGATAGGGAGCTGGAGTTTAAGCCTGAGTTGGAAGGTCGCTTGTTTAGTGCTTGTCAGTGTGTATGTGTTTTGTCAGTTTTATGGTTGTTAGAGGTGAATTGTTCCAATTCACTCTAACCTGTGCATACTTTTCACCCTCCTGCATGCTCAAGTCTCTCACTCAAAAATATTTTTCATCCTACCCTTCCATCTCCACCTTGTTTCCCCTTCTTCTTGTCCCATCCACTTCTGAAA
This sequence comes from Panulirus inflatus, assembly GCA_032361765.1. Lineage (NCBI taxonomy): Eukaryota > Metazoa > Arthropoda > Malacostraca > Decapoda > Palinuridae > Panulirus > Panulirus inflatus. The sequence continues at coordinate 9,525 of JAUUDY010471135.1, read as the reverse complement.
ACACATATCCTTTTTGTCAATCTCTCCTCACTTATTCTCTCCATATGTCCAGTCCATTTCAGCACACCCTCTTCAGCTCTCTCAGCCACACTCCTCTCATTGTTACATCTCTTTCTTACCTTTTTTAATACTTACTTGATCAAACCACCTCACAACATATATTGTCTTAAGACATTTCATTTCCATCACCTCCACCCTTCTCTGCAAATCCTCATCTATAGCCCATGTCTCACATCCCTACAACACTTTTGGGACTGCTATACCTTCAAACATACTCATTTTCACCCTCCTAGATAATGACCTCTCTTTTCACACATTCCTCAGTGCTCCCAGAACCTTCCTTTCCTCACCTACACTGTGACTCCGTTTCACTTCCATGGTTCCATTTGTGTCCATGTTTACTCCCAGGCATCAAAAATCTTCATTTCTTCCAAGTTTTTTCCATTCAAACTCACACCTCAATTAGCCTGACCCTCTGCCCTGTTAAACCTAATGACATTGCTTTTAATCACATTCACTCTCATATTTCTTTTTTCACATACTCTCCCAATCTCAGTCACCAACCTTTGCAATTTTCTCACTTGAATGTGCCACCAGTTCTTTGGCATCAGCAAACTACAACTGACTCACTTCTGAGGCCCCCCTCATTCCCTAAAGACTTCATGCCTGCCCCTATCTCCAAGACCCTTTTATTTACCTCCTTCACCTCTCTGTCCATAAACAAATTAGACTGCCAAGGTGATGCCACACACCCCACCTACAGACCAACTTTTACCTGGAACCACTTAATCCACCTCCTACTTGTATACATTCCTTATAATTTTGATCAAAACCTCTCACTGCTTCTAGTAGTTCTCCTTCCATACCATACATTCATAAGACCTTCCATAAGGCATGTTTGTCAGCCCTACCATATACGTGCAAAGAATAGAATGAATTGGAATGATGTGGTATACTGGGGTTGACATGCTGTCAATGGACTGAACCAGGGCATGTGAAATGTCTGGGATAAACCATGGAAAGGTCTGTGGGACCTGAATGCGGATAGGGAGCTGTGGTTTCGGTGCATTACACATGACAGCAAGAGACTGAGTGTGAGCGAGTGTGGCCTTTTTTTTGTTTGTCTTCCTGGTGCTTCCACACTGAAGCACGGGTTAGCGATGCTATTTCCTGTTAGGCGGAGCAGTGTCAGAAATGGATGAAGGTAAGCAAGTATGAATATGTACATGTATATGTATATATATGTATATGTCTTTGTATGTGTATGTATATGTTTATATTTATATGTATGTATATGTGCGTGTTTGGGTGTTTATGTATATATATGTCTATATGAGTGGATAGGCCATTCTTCCTCTGTTTCCTGGCACTACCTCACTGATGCGGGAAATGCCGATTAAGTATGATAAGTAGATACAAATCCTTCTGTTTCTCTAAGTATTTCTCACACACATTCTTCAAAGGAAACACCTGATCCACACATCCTTTATCACTCTTGATACCACATTGTTCTTCCCTTATCTGATGCTCTATATATGCCTTTACTCTCTCTGTCACCACTTTCCCTTAACAGGTACACGAAACAGACTTATACCTCTGTAGTTTGAACACTTACTTTTGTCTCTCTTGCATCTATAGAATGGAATTATTCATGCATTATGCCCATCCACAGGCACCTAACCATGATCAAAACATACATGGAAAATCCTAACTGACCAATCAGCAATACCATCCCCCACCTTTTTGCAAGAAATTTGACTGCAATACAATCCACTCCAGTCACCTTGCCACATTTCATCTTATGCAAGGTTTTCATTACCTCTTTTCTCTTCACCAAACCACTTTCCAAGACTTATTTTGCATACCTCCCCAAGCCAAACATCCTACATCTGTCATCCCATTGTCAAACACGTTCAACAGTTCTTCAAAATATTCACTACATCTCTTCCTCACCTCATCACAACATGTTACCACTTTCACATATGTCCCCTTCACCATTTTTTCCATTTGTCCTCTTGTTTTTCTCACTCTGTTAACGTCCTTCTGAAACATCTTATTCTCCCTGAAGTTTACTGATACTTGCTTACCCCAACATTCATTTGCTCTCTCTTTTTAACCCCTTTACCTTTCTCTTGACCTCTTGTTGCTTTCTCATTTACATTTTCCAATTATTAGCACTCTTTCTTCTAAGTACTGCCCATGCACCAGTCTTTTCTCTTTCACTATCAGCTTTACTCTGTCATCTCACTACTCACTACCCTTTCTCACCTGCCCACCTCCCAGCTTCCACATGTAACACCCTTCTCTCACACATACCAGCACTATCTATATCTCTGATGCCTGTCCCAATTGGAACTCTTAAGGGATGGCTGCAGCAGCAGTCTCCATAACTAAAGAACTCTAGTGCTGTTTCATAGCCTTTAGTGCCTTACCCTTAACAGGCCACTGGGAGAGGGCAAGTCTGCTGCAGTGTTTGCAGAGGCTCCTGCTTAATTGTCCTAATGACTACTTCTGTCTAATGCTTGCTTCTTCTCCCTAATGTTTCTACCTAATGCTCCTGTCTTCCCTTATATCAGTCTCTCCTCACCCACTCCCCTTGTTTTGTTTACTCTCACCTTTTTCCATTCTTCACCCAATCAATTAAATGCCAGGTGTTTTCTTGAAGAATCTAAATGAGAAATATGTGGAAAAAGTGAGTAAACTGTGTGGCATTTATTGTTATTGAGAAAACGTATGACATATTTGACAGAAACATATACATATTGTGTATGCAGTTACTAAATGCAGTGAGTGGTTTTTACTGAGAGAGTAAGGCATGTATGTAAATTGGAAGGGAAGAGAGTAATTGGTTCCCACTGAAGATGGACCTGTATTAAGGATGTGTGGTGTTACTAAGATTATTTATTATATCTGTGGACGGAGTGGTGAGGTAGGTGAATTTGAAGGTCGCATTGTGAGGAGTGTATCTAATGTATGCTGATGGTGGGGAGGGTGTATGGGATATGAATCATCTGCTAATTGCAGATGATTTTGCTCTTGTGCCAAATTCCAGAGAGAAACTTCAGAAGCTGGTGACAGAATTTGGCAAAGTGTGCACAAGGAGAAAGTTGAAAGTATGAATGAACAAAAGTAAAGAGGTGCAGCAGGGAATGAGACAGCCTAGCATGAATGTAGATTTAAATGGGGAGGACCTTTGGGAGGGATGAAATGTTTTTTATCACAGAGTGGAGAAGGCAGCAGATAGATCCATGAAGGCTTAAGTGATTCTTTGGTGGGAAAGGGGGCTAAGGTCTTGCATGCATGGAGGAATGTGTACAATGGGAGATCTATGTCTGTTAGGGCATAGATGAGTATATTTGATGGTGAAATAGTTTTGATGATGTTGTATGAAGTTTAGTCGTGGTCCTAGAATACGACAAAAAAAAGGAAGTATTTGATGTGTTTGAAATGAAATGCATGAGGATATGTGGCATGGGGAGGATTGACTGTGTAAAGAATGGCAGCATGAGAGAGTTGTGTTAGGAAGCTCAGTTTGTGTGAGAGAGAGGACAAATTATTTCTAAATTTTAGATATACAGAGAGGACAAGCAAAGAAGAAAGGCTGATTTAGTGGAACTATGTATCAGAAGTGGAGGGTGGAAGGGAGAGGGGGAAACCATTAAGGAGATGAAATTATGGAGTGAGGGTGACTTTGGGGTATCAGGGCCTATGAGCATTCAGGAGGATAAGAGACATGTATGATATGGAATGAATTGAATCTTTATGGTACAGTATATGATGGTAATTTACTATAAGTACGCTGAACCAGGTTACTGTAAACCATGGAATAGTCTATAGGGTTTAGCTGAGGGTGATAAACTCAAGTTTTAGTACATTATACATGACAGTTAGAAATGGGGGTGTGCAAATGAGGCTCTTGTTCATGTATTTCTGACACTACCTTCTCAATTGGGAGAGGCACTTGGAATAAAGAAAAGAGTATCATAATTTTTGCATTATAATCATTACTGTATTTTTGTGATCTGCATTATTTGATAATGACATATCATTTTTCAGTCCCTTATAGTGACTCATTCCCATGGGTGAGAGAATACTACTACAAGGCACACTCAGTTGTTATGGAAAGATTTACTCTTCGAGATTCCAAGGATGTATTCACTTACCCATTGCCTCCAGCCAGCAAATCTGTTTTCACACTCTTCGAGAATGATCCTCCACTTTGTATTGTTCATTATGAGAAGGGTGTTTTTGGAAATGGAAAAACTGTCCAAAAGGTATGTTGTTACAAGAAATCTGAAATTCATTTACAGAAAGTTTCATAATGATATGATCTCAAATATTTGTGAAAAAATACAGAAAGTGCTGGATCTCATTGCATGGATGCTACACTAATTACATGACCTTTGCAGTTGTATTTTTCTTTTGTAAAATCAGATTTAATCCAGAACTGTTAAAGCAAAATTCATGAAAGGATAAATTGTCTGTTATGGTTAAAGTTGTATTATTTGAAATCCAAGTTTGTTCTTTTAAGAAAAAGATTACAATTTATATATTCTGTGAACCAGTGGGGTGATTGAAGTTCCTATAGATTTTCAGTTTACTCACACACATCCTTACCCCATATCAGGTGTGCTAAGTGAAGCATTACATTGGTTTATATTCTAATACAAGTCCTCCCTTTTTCAATTTGGATGCTGAGTTAATTCTTCAGGGAAGATTAGAGTCTAATTTTACATGTCTACCTTTATAAATAGAACTCCTTCCTACACTGTCTAATATCATTTCTCTGATAACAACATCTTAAGTGCTACTAGCATTATTCACATTACTTTCCCTCTGTCCATATCTTTCAATGTACCTCTTCCCTTTGTACTTTCAGCTATACAGCAATTTATCTACCATATGTTCTTCATGGCCATACCATCTTAAAAGGTTTTCATTCATTTATATTTTTAGTGATTTCTTTCCTTTATGGTCTGCCTATTGAGTATGTAAGATTCTCCTGGATAATCTTTTGGGAAAAATAGTGTCGAAACCTTTAGGCACTCAGTATCTTCAGTGAGGATGCACGAGCCATCCTCAACCTTTGCAAACCACACAGTTGTGATTGCATTGGCTCTCTTGTTTTGGAACCACCCTTGGCCAGTTATTAACTGCCAGCAGGATGACATCATTGACCCATGTACTTTCATCCATTCAGAGCACACAGTTCTTGGGGATCTTGCAGTCAAAGTGTTGCTTCTACCAGACTGGCTTTTTCCATTGCATGAATCTGTATCCTTTTTCTTTCTTTTATATTTATTAATTTGTTTCTTAGTGAATTTTATGCTTATGTTTGCCTTGGTTTGCCTTGTATGTATTGTACGTGGTGAATAGTTTTAGAACAAGATGACAGATAGGAGCATCAGTGAGGAGGGGAGGTCAGGCAAAGAAAGGGTAAAGAGGAGATGGACTTACTTCTTTTGTATGTATTGTAAGTGGTGAATAGTGTTAGAACAAGAGAACAGATAGGAGCATCAGTGAGGAGGGGAGGTCACTCAAAGAAAGGGTAAAGAGGAGATAGAGTTGGCATTTTGAAGGAATGTTGGGTGTATTAGATGATAGGGTGGCAGTTGTGGGATATTTAGGATGAGGAGGTATGCAATTTGAGAGTCATGGTGAATGGTTTGATGAAAGGAGATGAGGTGGTAAAAGCTCTGCATAAGATGAAGTGTGGCAAACCACATGGAGTGGAAAGGATTGCAGTTGAATTTCTGAAGAAAGTGGACGACTGTTGTTAATTGGTTAGTCAAGTTTTTCATTGTATATTTGGTTTAAGGGGAGTTTACTGAGGACTGTTGGAATGCCTACATAGTGAGAGATAGAAAGGAAATGAGACAAAAGTGAATGCCTGAAAATTACAGGGATACAAATCTGTTAAGTACACTTGGTATGATGTAAGGGAAAGTGGTGGTTGAGAGGATGAAGGCATGAACAGAGTATTAGACTGAGAAGGAACTATGAGGCCTCATGAATAGCAGAGGATGTGTGGAGCAGGTGTTTGCATTGATGAATTTGTGTGAAAAATACACAGAGAAAGAGAAGGATTTGTATGTGGCATTTATGGATCTGGGGAAAGCATAGGATAGGCTTGCTGGGATGCTTTTTATAAGGTGCTGCAAATATATGGTGTTGAAGGAAAGCTGCTGAAGGCAGTGAAGAGTTTTTATCATGAGAGGAAAGAGTGGGTGTGAGTAGGAAGGAAGGAGGATGATTTGCTCTGGGTGAAGATGGTTCTGCATAAAGGGAGTGTGATGTCACCATGGCTATTTAATGTGTTTATGGATGTAAGGGAAGTGACTTGAAGGATCTTGGAGGTCTGCAGTCTTTTGGGATGGGAAGGGCCTGGGAGTTGAATTAGTTGCTGTTTGCTGATGACATGGTTCTGTTGGGAAAATATTTGAAAAGAGGAAGTCAAGAGTTAATGTCAATGAAATAAGGGTGTGAGGTTTAGGTGGGGGGAGAGACAGGTTGTTTTAAGTGTGAGTCTGAATAAAGAGAACCTGTAGGAAGTGGATTGTGTGAGTTACCTGGAAGTGGACATGCCAGTGGATGGAGCTTTGAAAGCTGAAGTGAATCATAGGATGGATGAGGGGATAAAAGTCCTAGATGCATTGAGGTGTGTGTCGAAAGAGAAGTCACCATCTGTGAGGGCGAAGAGGGGTCATTTGATAGTGCTGTATGAATGTGAGTCAAGGCCCTAGATGCAAAACCATGGACAAGGGTGGATAAGTTGTAAATAAAATGATTGTGGACAGTATGTGGTGTGAGGAAGGTTGATTGAATAAGGAATTACATTGTAAGAGAAGGATGTTGTATTAGGTAGAGGATACTTGAAAGAGCTCACCAGGTTGTGCTGAAATGTTTTAGACATATGGATAGGATGGAGAGAATAAGATTTTGAGTGTTGGGGGATGGAATATGCAGGAAGATGAAAGGCATGCATGGGATGAAGTGAATTTGAGTGATATTTTATATGGGGAACAACTTGCTGTCAGTGAACCAAACCAGGGCATGTGAAGCACCTGGGGGAATCTGCTGAAAGGTCTATGAGGCCTTGTTGTGGATAGTGGGCTGTGGATTCAGTTCATTATGCATAGTGACTAAGGAATGGATGTGAGTGAATGAGGCATTTTCTTTGTCTGTTCCTGGTGCTGTTTTGCCAATGCAGGAAACAGCGAACATGTATGAAAGAGAAATAGATAGATAAAGCCTAGCTGTCTGCTTCTGGTGCTGTTTTGCTGACACAGGAAACAGTGAGCATGTATGAAAGAGAAATAGATAAATACAGCCTAGCATAAGTCAGGGTACCCAGTTTATCAACAAGCTTCATAGGGGAATATGAATAGCTGGGTTGACTTCAAACTGACTTCTGAGACCAGAATTTAAACCTATATGGGCTCAACCGTTAGCAGCACATGAATGCATTAAGGTCTGCTTTACTAACCATTGCACCACTAGCAGTAAACATCTTAGCCTTAAACAATAGCAAACATTGTAACTGACAAACCACCCAAAACAAAAATGGCAGAATTCAGTGTAGTGTTAATAAAAACCAAGGAGATACCTGAGAATATAGACAAACCAAAATCAATCAGCAGTGACCTTGTCCAGAGACTTCAATTTTGATTTCATAGAATGGGAAAAAGGTGTCATAGAATTTGGATATAAACTTACATTCAAATGTGATAACAAGGCATTAGGAGATGAAATAGAGCATTTAAATAAAGTAATGGCCTTATTTGAGGCATATAATTCAGTTTACATATAGACCTCCAAGAGATAATCAAATTGTAAAGGCTTTTAAGTTTTCAAAACCATCATTTCTTCACATCATACATCCTTCTCACATCTTCATCCTTTACTTTATCTGTTCTCCCATTTATATGTGTACTACTTAAGGTATCCATCTTTACTGCTCAATTTTCACTTATTCTTACCAAGAAAAACTATCTCTCAGTTTGTGTATGCATGTATCATCATCACTCCATTTTCATTTCAGTGGGATGGCTCATGTACACAAAGCATCTGTAACTTTGCTCCCCTCCTTTTAAGTTTATTATCATTTCAAGAGAAACAGTTATAAATTCTTCCCATTCAACAGAGCTTGTTGCACCATCAGTTCTCCCTCTTTGAATAACTTTAGATGAAGCTTTCCCCCTGCCAGCCTTACTGATCATCACTTTCAGAAACTTCAAACTTATTTATAGTTTGTATGTATGGATGCAAGGCATAGGCTATAGATGAGACTGTATGGAAGAAGGTAGATTTGTTGGAGGTGAAATGTTTGAAGACAGTATGTTGGGATAGGAGGGTTCATCAGATATGTAATGATAAGATAAGAAAAAGGTATGATAATAAGAAAGTATGTTTAAGTTCAGGAACTGAAATAGGTGCGCTGAAATGATTTGGACATATGGAGATAATGAATGAGGATAGGTTGACAAAGCTGCTTGATCACATGATAGTTGTGTGGCCATCGGCAACTTAAGGGTGGGCTGTTTTGATACCTGCTTCTTTCCCCACATTGAAGCTTTGGAACTCTCTACCTTCTCATGTTTTTCCCAATAACTATGACCTGACACATTTCAAAAGACAGGTCTTTCACTTTCTCAAAAATTTGTAAATACTTTCCCTTGTCTTTTCTTTTTCTGTTTCATAATTCTCTCTATATTTCAATTAAAGCCCACCCTTGATATGGATTTTTGTCCTTGACTGGAGCCTTCAACATAAAAAAAAATCTAGCTTGAATGACCTTCACACCTCCATGTGCAATGCTTAAATCCAAAGCACAAACTTTACATCATGCAGTAAATTCATCCTTTCTCCATCACACAAAGCACAACCACTTCCTGTTATATTCCAACAAAAAAATTTGCCTCTTCCAACTTGATTTTGAACCCAAAATCGATGCCAAGATGAAGGAACTTTAGTCTTCTCCAGGTCACTATTGACTTGCTCAGTGATGCATAGCACGATATGCAATATGAACAATGGCAAGCTAAAACATCAAAACATGAGAACCAAGTTTTCCCATGTGGGAGATGGCTGTAACATTTTAACCTCTTGAAACTCTTCCATCATGAATTGGTCATTGTCTAATCGATTTTCCTTATATCACTTTTTAAATGTTTCACACAGACATGATTTGGCATTTGTAATGGTAGCTTGAACACTTTCATCGGTTTGTTAGAGATCAGCGGCACTAAATTTTGCAGGAAAGGACTGGGTACATACTTAGTAGTTAATTTCATCCCCCTTAATTAATGGTCGAGGCCCAAATAAATTGATGTGATAGTGTAACTTATGTGCAGAAGATTTGATTTTTCTGGCAAAATTTCCATCGTTAATCTTCATCTGTCATTGCTAGAAAATCATAGTAAATTAAATTTTACTACTTTGAAGAACAGCTATAGATGGAAGGGAACTAGTAATTTCTTATCCACTTCTATACATGTATTTTGTGTGACTTTTTGAAGCCTCAGG
>JAUUDY010471024.1:0-10793 GCA_032361765.1 Panulirus inflatus | reverse complement strand
GTGTGTGTGTGTGTGTGTGTGTGTGTGTGTGTGTGTGTGTGTGTGTGTGCTCGGTGTGCCATTACTGCCACAGGTCGGCCACTGCGTCACTGTAGTATAGTGGGATTTTTTAGATGGTTAGATGCGTTACGTAAAATGTGTTGAATTTCGTCATTTTTAAGATAAATTGAGAAATTAAAAAATTATTAAAGTTCCATCTATATCATACGCTTGATCAGTTAGTTATATTTTCTAGGTATTCACGCGTTGCTTGGTTTGATGCTGTGTGATCCATTCTCTTACTACTTTTCTAATTCGCATGATAAGCTTCGAGGAGTATTTGATCAAATATATTTAAGTTAACATGTATGCATTGACAATTTTACTAACATATTTCCTAGATTTTTTGTAAAAGATATATTTCATGGATTTTATTTCATATCAAGGATATCATCGTAGCATATTTTTTTTGCCTATTTTTATATTATTTCAGGGGTACCTAAAATAACATCAAAGCAGAATTCTGGCCACATACGCAAAAATTTCTTGAGTCCTGATTTTTCAGGTCATAGGCAGAGATGTCTCTTGAATCTTTCTATACCAACAAATTCCTTCCCATTTTATAAAGGTCAGGAGAATTGATCACTGCGTTTGTACCCTACATGTAAATGTATTTACATACATACATATAAACAGACAGACTGACAGACAGACACGAGCGCACACACACACACACACACACACACACACACACACACACACACTCTCCGCACAGCACAAATAGGTAGATACGAAATACAGGAAATGGTGTTCAATATCCGGGAAGGGTTATCCGTCGCAGTACTTCAATATCAGTTAAAAGAGATGAAACTAGATTGGTTCACTTTCCTTCTTTTGTAGGTATTACTTTGGATTTCGCTCCCGAGAGCTGGCTGCCTGTGTGCCCCCACTACTAACTAGCTAGACCACGCAATGCTCGGCAAGCTGCTTCGTCACATGTGGCCGTTGACAAACTGAAAGATGGGCCGTTTTGATACCTGCTTCTTTCCCCACACTTCGAAGCTTTGGAACTCTCTACCTTCTCATGTCTTTCCCAGTTACTATGACCTGGCACATTGTAAAAGACAGGATTTTCACATCCCCAAAAGGCTTTTAGCTAGAAGAATGATTTAGTCCAGCATATGAAAATTCAGATAGGTTAGAACCCATTCATATGGCTATTAAGGCTTCCACCTTTCACAGTATAGCTGGTCAGACATACCACAGTTCCTGTCATGACCATCAGTTTGATAAAATGCTGCCCTAATATCTAAGAGCCTTTTGATGGTTCACATGCCAATAAAGAATGAAAATATTCCTGAAGAAGTCAAACTGTAAATTGCTAATGGTGCAGAATTCATTATCTTCAAGATCGAGTTATCCAAAACTGGTCAGATTTGCCCCTGAGTTATATAATGTTGAAGTGGATGACATGACATTGTTAAGGAATAGTTCTGACCTTTATGAATCTAATTATTAGAGATAAAAAAGAAATTGCTGCCTCTAAGTCATTCTATCAGATATATCAAACAGAGGCAAAAGTTTTCACAGCCGCCAATGAAACTGATCACAGATCCCAAAATTAATAACTATCTGTGGTTTGTTCAGGGAAAACATTGTGTTATCATTTTCCTGTGTAGAGCATTGTTAAGTTTATATTGATGAATATGTACTTGTGTATATATGTATATGTTGATTTGTGTATGGGCATCTGTGTATATGTATATGTGTATATGGGTGGATGGGCCATTCTTCATATGTTTCCTGGCGCTAACTCGCTGATGCAGGAAATAGGTATTTCCCGTGTGGCAGGGTAGCAACAGGCATGGATGAAGGCAGCAAGTATGAATATATACTTGTGTATGTATTTATGTGTCTGTGTATGTATATGTATGCATTGATATGTATTGGCGTGTATGACCGTTTATGTATATATATGTGTATATGAGTGGTTGGGCCATTCTTTTTCTGGTTCCTTTTGTCTGTTTCCTTGCACTACTTTGCTGACACAGGAAACAGTTGTTAAGTGTGATAAATGAATATAATGTATATATTGATACACAAGCTCAGTTTTGAGGAAGACAGTTACTACATCTAGAGTGAAGATGATTGTAATTACTTTTGATTATTTCACTATTGCTTTTGATTATATATGAAGCTTCCTTGAAGTAGTATTTGTTTCAGTGCTTATGTACAAATTTGAAATTCAAGTGTATATAGTTCAGGATACGTTAAAGATAAGAGTAATATAGATGAAAAACTTGTGGATAATTGAAGTTAGAGAAACAGATAGAATGAAGATGTGAGAAGGTTATATGGTGTGAAAAAGCCATAAGAAAAATGCAGGGATGAAAGTCTCAGGATGGCATGGTCATTCAAAACATAAGGCAGATGATAGTTTGTTCAAGAAGATATATAGCAGTACGGTATATGTTACAAGAAGTAGACTAGAAGAGATATGTAACAGGAGTAAGATAGCTGATTAGAGCCAGAAATATTTCAGGTGAAGGTGTTTGGGAAGTGAGTTAGATACAATTGAACCTTTTTATGTATTTTGATGGTTTCATTGGAAAAGTTGGTAAAAAAGTATGTCGCTCCTTTATGAGTGGAAATCTATGTTTTATGTATGACAAGATTTTCGGTGAAGCAGAAAAACTGATTCATCAATGGGCAAGGTTACCTCATCATCAAAGAACTCCAAAGAAACTGGACAGAACTCCTAAAACCACCCATTGATATGAATTGCCCAATGATTGTTAACATCATTAGTTCTTTGAGGTGTTGGACTGTCTTCTGGATGAACTTAGGGTACACTTCAGTAATAGTGCTTTTCTCATGGCAATTCAAAAGCATCATTCCTGCTTGGATCAACCAACTTAGTAGAAACAGAAATACTGGATGTTTCATAACAAAAATGAGGGTGATGTCAACCCCCAAAGAGATTCGAATGCCTGCTGAAAATTTTTCTTGACATGAGGAATGATGTTGGAGCAACTAAAGAGAATCAGGAACATAAATGGGTACTTTGATTTATCAGTAATGCACCCGTCATATTTAGCAAGAATAGCATTCCCATGTTAAAGTATTTTACATCATTCCAACGACAACTGCAAAGGCAGAAGATATATACCTTCTTTAGATGATGGGATAAGCATGGTTGAACAGTGTCATCGCAGCACATATATTCAAAGATAGGCTGGACAAGATGAACCTGCATACACGCCAATACATATCAATGCATACATGGCAAATGCCTTCAGTTTAGATAACAAGTGTCGATTAGCTTACAAAATTTGTAATGCAGCAAGCCGAGACCATATCATACAGGACTGTCTTTGAATGTGCTGTGTATCCCATATGATAGGTTTTGTGCTAAGTAAAGGAAATGTGCTGAAGGGCTTTGCTGTCTGTATTCATGTATGATATACTGAAGTATTGCATAAGATATTCTAAATGTTTAGTTTGGTGTGCATTTGTCATCATGCACATATATAAGTTTCCCAGAGTTAACGGAATAATAACAGCCCTTGTCATAAACAAGTCTCATGGTTCTGATAAATTTTCACTTTACATGCTGAAGATGTGTGGTGGTATACTTGACAGACCTCTTCAAATATTGTTCAAAATATGGCTGAAGAAAGGTGAAGAGAGGTGTTGCACCACAGACTGGTTTCACTAATGAATGTGGTCAATAAGTTACTGAGAATGATAATGAGGAAGCCAATAGGCCACCTCCTGTAGAGGGAACGAGTGAGTGGCTAGAGAGAATTCCCAGAATGTGCAAAGGTTGCATGATTTCATTAGGGTTATTTGGGTGGTTTAATGGTTGGAGCATTTTGGAAGATGAGAGGGAGTTTGGGTGACTATGATATGAAACTTAATGATTGATGAATTGGCGTATGCAGGTGATGCCATGTTTTCAGCTAAGACAGAGGAGGAATTGGATGGAATGGTTGACCAGTTTGTTGATGTATGTATGTGGATAAAAGGAAGTTACAATTTTTTGAAAAGGAAGGCAAGGCAGATTACTTGAGTACTTTACATTGTGAAGAAGAGGAAGCTGTGGAAGAGTTAAAGTCTTTAGTAGTGAATGTTAGTAACAATGGTATTGGGAGAACTAAAGTTGAGAATAGTCATGAAAGGGGTGCAGTGAAAGCTCTGGTGAATAGATTGCAGAAAATTTTGAAACAGTGTGCAAGAAGCTTGTATTAAATCTAGTGATTATCACAAGAATGTGAATCACAAATGCATGAAGGTCTGGATAGATAAAAGGTAAGAGGAGAACAGTTGGAATTAGGAGGATAGATAGAATGGAAATTAAAGAAGGTTATGAAGAGTGAAGAAGACATTAGAAAGGTACATTCATTAAAGTATTTTAGGATGGTATGGTCATGTAGAATGTATAGCAGGTGATAGGGTGATCAAGAGAATATTTTGTGTTATGTAGAGGGTACAAGAGGGAGAAGTACACCCTAGGTTAGATGGTAAGATGTAGTCTGAAAATTTATTAGGGCTAAGGATATTTCAGATTAAGATGTTAGAGGGATGGTTGAGAGTCTGATAACTTTGAAGCATTTTGTGTGTGCCCTTGTATGAAGAGAAACTTCTGCCTGGGCTTATGAATTAGTTTGGTGTTTAAAGCAGTAAAGTAAAAAGCATTTTTATAAGTGTTTAGGATGATGTTTTACTTTAACATCCTTTGCATGAGTTAGAATGTATGAATGATATGGAGAGGCTGTGTTTACCTAATCCACCCCCCTCCTTGGTGGGAAATAGATTAATGGTAATAGATGAAATAGATATTCAAGTTATTTTGGCCTACCCTCCCCCATTCTGCACTTCCAACCTAAAGTCACTCCCCTGCTTGTCAACTTATGTTCTGCTGCCTATGGATCAAATCAAGTCATACACAGTCTCATCGAAAATTTTAGGGTATTAAAATTTCAGCTTGCTTTAGAAATAATTTTAACAGCATGTAAGATCATGATATTTGATATTTGATGCATTATATGGATATGTGAATGACTTCCTTTTTAATTCTTTTTTATTCTTTTTATTGTTTTAGTTTCTTATCCTATGTTGCATAGGACCTTCCAACAGTATAGGATGATGTGATTATAAGATATAATCTTTTGTGGTGACTTTTTTTTGGACCCCTCTTTATTTTGTACCTCCTTGATGGTGTTTCCTTCCTTATAGTCAGCAGGAAAAGTTTCATAGAACTAGAGCTGGAAACTCTATGCTGAAGGAGTCATTCTAAATAAAGTTATAACAAGTCCTTTCTTTTTCAGAGCTGCCAGAGAGAAGAAATGCTTATTGTTTATAGTATGTATACATTATCTGAGAAGTGCTGCTATTAGCTACCTTGGGGATCACTGGAATTATGATGTCACATCAGCCAGATGTTCCCTGGTGAGTTAAACCCTACCTTCTTTTATTTTGGTGTTTAAAGGCTGTTTCTACCAAGCTAAGAGTTATAATTAGTCAAAATTAAAGACATTTTCACTGGGCTTTCTTTGTCACCTCATATATAGAGTTTTCAGAGCACTGAGCTGTCTTTGTAACCTCATAGATAGAGTTTTCTGGGTGCTGAGGTGTCTTTGTCACCTCATAGATAAGAGTTTTCATGGCAAATTTTCCAAGGTTCCATATACCATTAAGGTAGTAATACTGTATAAGCTTGTTCTTTCCTATTCCAATGACCCTTTCTTAGGATTACAGTTTTCTGTTGGAATTTTACTTTTTTCTCTTAGAGAGCACAGGGTTTTCTTATTTCCCTCCCTCATTAACTTTCTCTGCAAGTAGAGTTATGTTTTCTTAAGCTTATAACTCTTTTATGAGTTTCAGAAAACTGATATGATTATTTCCATTGTATTTATTAATTGATTTATTCATCTAGATTTTTTTTTTCTATATGATTCTCCGAGACTAATTTAATCAAACACCGATTGAGACCTGAGGTGACAAAATGTATTTGTGCATTTGTTTAATCAACGAGTAATTGTTTAGAGGAAAAGTGATGATGTTTCTCAGTTTGATATAAATCACTTAAAGAGTAAGATTTCTGAGTTTTGATGATTTATCTCTAATGTAGTAGATTGGTCGACTGTGGAATGCAGAGAAGCATTTTATAATCCCCATTATTCTGTAAATAGTGTTATGTTTGTTTTTCTTTTATTGTTTTGTTTGTGAGCTTCTCTGGCATAATGGTTAGTATTACTGATCAAGAATTATATGCAGGACCACTAGGGCTTGAATCGTGGACAGGGCAGTTGGTTCACAGCCAACCCAGGTCATCATCATCCCTTTGGTGTTTTTTGATGATTATTTACTTGGCATAGGTTGGGATATGTGTATGCAGTATATGGAAAATCCAAGAAGGCCATGATTGGGGTATGTAATTACCTGCATTGTGTTGGCCACCATGAAAAAATGAGTATGTAGGGACTTCAGTTTTTTATTGAATCAATCTGACTTTTCAAGAAAAAGGTTGATTTTAAGGTATATACTATAGTATGTTTTATAAAAGCATCTTTAATCAAATTAACATAATCACTTACACATAGCTGTATATGATTAATTACAGTAAAACTGGTTTTAACGTTAGATGTGTAATGAGAGTCGTTAGATATGTTTTGCAATGAATTTAGTCTCTTTCCATTATCTTTAATCCTCTTTCCACTTACAGTGAAAGTCCAGTTGTCTGATCATGTTGAGATCTTTGGAAAGTTAGATGACTTGAAAAGTTGGTTCTTTGGACATCTGTCATGTTACTTTAAAATTCAAAGGAATAAAACTGAAAATTTTCAAAGTAAATCATGCAGTACTGTATTGATGAAGGCAAGCGAGTATGAATATGTACGTGTGTAGATATGTATATGGCTGTGTATGTGTATCTATACGTTGTTATGTAAATATGTATGGACATGTATGAGCTTGTATGTAAATATGTGTGCATATAGTGGATGGGTCTTTCTTCGTCGGTTTCCTGGCAATACCTCGCTGACATGGGAAACGGCGATCAAGTTAAAGATAGTATGATAATTGTATGTATGTATATTATACTTATGCTTCTGCAGTACAAGTAAATTTAGTTTGGTCTTCTTATTCATAATGATTCTTCGTACATTTAGTTTGTGATGAATTTAGTTTTGTTTTATCAATTTTGTCAGCATCTGCTTTTATACATTTTAGCTAGCCATCCAGTAACAAAATGTACTTTAATACATTACTCTAATTTTGAATGTGATATTACAGTGTTTTGAATGTTATCATATTCTTCTGGAGAAGATGATTAATTAAGGAGCCATGGAAGTAAATGGAGTAGGCACAGAGCCTCTGGTACAGTTGCTGCCAGCTATACGCCATTTCCACCCGGGGATATGCCACTTTTGTTCGCAGGCACCCTCTGAATCTTGTAAGCTTAAATGGTGTGCCCAGTGTCAGCTTGTTCCGTACTGTTCCAAGCAGTGTCAAAGGAAAGACTGGGCCATGCACAAGTAAGTCATTTTAGTTTAATTTCAGTATTACGGTTCACCAACAAATTACATAACAGTATTTTGGGCAATCTTTAAGTCCACCCATCCCCTGTAACATTCTGATATGAAATTATACACCCTATGAAAACTTGGGACAATTAATCAGAGCACCAGCCCACGTCTAGTTTCTTCATATTATCAAGTCATCTTTTTAGGAAAGTTAAGAAGTGTATTTATGTTACTGCTTTTCATAGTAGTTGACATTGGCATGAGTAAGAGCATGCCCCAGTCATGGCCATCTCAGATGAAAGGAAGTAGTTGTTCATACAAGGTTGCATGGGTTAGATTTTATGCATATTGAAAAAGGAAAAGAACTAAATATGTAGATTAATTGTACTTTTTTAAAAAGTTTTGATGGAGAGAAAGTAGCAGGGTTGTGGAAAGCACTGATGTTGTATGGATTGAGTAAATAGACAGATAAAAGTTTATTGGTCCCAAATAAGATACAAAATTATGATACTAGACAGATTTAGTGACAATATTTCTGAGAATGACCTGGTAGGAAAACTACCAAAAGCTAACAAATCCTGTGAAGAGCAGTGTGTGTGAGAGAACATAAAAAATAGAATGATAATTCTGATGTCAAATTTGGGGTGAGAAGATGATTCTGCAAATATGAATATAGAAATTTTTCAGAAAACGCCAATCCATATTTCGTGGGTAAGTATTACAATATTGTAGTAAATCATTCTAACTTTCTATTTCAAATAGACTTTGAATTGGTTTTGAAAGAGAGGGGTAAGGCAATTGTGAATATTGATTTGATATGTTTGTTCCGTTTTCATTTCAGTGGTTAGATTTTCATTTGAATGTGGAAAATTTTGTACAGAGAGTTCTTAGGATCTTTACCTCTCCAAAATGCCTGTTGTAGTTTTGTAGCTAATAATTTAGGATCTTCTGGTTTTCTACAGGTTCTGATCAGAATGATCAGCCTTATATTTCAGGGTATTGGGTACGAGCTCCAGGCAAGGAAGTCTTCATAGGAAATGAGTTTTACTTTAATTTTACTTTGTATACCCCTTGACTTAGATGATTGGATTTCAATTTATGTTGGATGGTCAAGTATAGACTCTGAATCACACTGATGGATGATATCAGGTCACAGGTTTTTGGAAGAAAAGCTGCTAAAGAGTCATAAGAATGGAACTCACTGAATTACATTAATAAAGTGCTGAAAATGTGTTAGGTTTAACCAAAGAAATTTTTTTTGTGATGGCTGACATGGTACTGACAAAAGGATGCCCCAGTTATAGCTATCATGGATGAAAGGTTAGAAAAATGAGTATGAGAAAAGGAGATGTAGCAAGAATTAATATGAGCCTTCCAGGTATTTGTAGACCTTGCTCTAAAAGATGTAAAAGTTATAGTTAGAGGGAGAAACAGAAGATGGAAAAGATTTCTACAGTTTGCTGTGTGAGGAAAGCGGGTTTCATAAAGGTTAATTCTTAACATTATATTAAAAAGTTTTTTGTCAACAGGTACTTTTGTCAAGTAGATGCAGTGGAGGGAAGAAGAAATGTATTTTCCCAAGCCAAGATAAAAGTTCATGACAAGAAGAGTTGGCTTGAGTTCAGGAAGTTTCTCCAGTTGACTGCTAGGATTAACCTTGATCGACGTTTAGAGGTGTTTGAAAATGAGATTCTATTATTTCCAAGGGTTTGTGAGGTTTGTAAGGAAGCTGAGCCCTCAAGAATTATTGACTGTCCTAACTGTCACTCAGTTTTCTACTGCTCAGATTCACACTGCACGCAGGATGCTGAAAGGCATGAAAAATGGTGTTACAAGTATCTCCTCTGTATTCAGTGTGATATCTGGGAAGCTAGGAAGGGTATACCAGACCTTCCCTTTCCCAGTAAAGTAGATAAAGAGTATAAGAAACTGCCAGCAAAGATGATAGATCATTTGAAGACCCAGTTGTGCTTGAAAAATGTTGATGATAGAGATTTAGATTTGAAGCTTTATGCTGTTATGTCAGAGAGGTTGTCATATCCACTTTCCCTTCTGTATGCCCTTCAACAGCTTGAAGTTGGACCTTACAAGCAAGCAGTTAGTGAATTATCTGAACTTAAAATTCATGTGGTGGGAGCAGAAAGTACAAAAGAACTTCTTGGGATTATACGTTGGGAATATTTGGTCCATAGATTACCAGCTCTTATGAAATTACACATGGTTTTTGTTGGACCAGAACTTTTTTCTGATTCGGGCCTCAGTGATGAGCTCCCTGACAATCGCTGTCTGGATGATAGTGGCATGACTCAGTGTGAAGATTGTCAGGAGAAGGGTAGGGTGATTGTATATGAGATGTGTCAGTTGTTATACCATGAGTACAAAAATACTAACTATTTTACTAGTCCTGATGCCATCATTGCCTATAATTGTGGATTCCATGAATTTGAAGGTGAGAAGAGAGATACATGGCCTGAATCTTTATCTTTAATGGTTCAAAATTCAGATATTCCTCTGATATTTACTTCATACACTAGCACAGAAGCAAAGAAAGATATGGCTGTTTTGAGAAAATTTAATGATACTGAAGTAGTCATTCCTATTCACATGAATCCTTATTGCAGCCTGCGGCCCATTAGAGACTTTACAAGAGAGGATGCTTGTGATATGTTTTTCATAAATCAGTACATATCGTGTATCATAGGGAAAAAGTAACACTTAAGATTCCTTGTTTATAATTACAAGGAATTATGTTTAGTTTTTTCTCTGTCACATGAATGGATTTATGCAAAAGAGAATAAACTGCAAAATTGATGTTTATTTTGGATATAAGATATTGCATAGGATGTATATTATACAGTGAAGTAGTTTTTATATGACATCGAATAGGAATTACATTATATGATGAAGTACTTTTTATGCATAGATTACAAGAATTCTTTTAATAAGTAAGGCTTTGAATATAAGAATTTGAATAACTCTAGCACAGATGTAAACCCTTGCTTAGGTTACTATAGTTATAAAGTGAGTTTTGAAGTCTTGAAAATCAAGCTATTTTTGAGAGTAACATTTCAATTTCTGTAAACACGCTATTTGTTCCCAAGGAAAGGCTCACTCTATACAAACCACTGCTTTTTAATGGTGCTGACAAATATTTTGAGCCAGTGCTGACGTCATACACCGAAATCCAAGTGAACATTAATGGGAACAAATTTTTAAACCATGCTGCAGGAAGAATAAGAGTAAAAGAAGAGAAGGAAGGATAGGATTGAGAATAAAGTCTTGTTCACT
>JAUUDY010470913.1:0-10492 GCA_032361765.1 Panulirus inflatus | reverse complement strand
GTTTGTGATATAGAAAAAACTCTCTCGCTCTCTCTCTCTCTCTCTCTCTCTGTCTCTCTCTCTCTCTCTCTCTCTCTCTCTCTCCAGATTGCATATTCGTCCCTCTCCCCAAGATCGTGAATATTCTTATCTCTAACAAAGCCTGCTGTGTTTCTTCAAAGCTACAAAAGTGAAATTAGAGAAACGCTACTTGGCACTCCTTAAGGCATCAGTGGGTTATGCGGGGTCGAATAAGCAATTGCAAATCATAGGTCAGCTATTGACTACATCGGCCTCTCACGGTCTGCCTTACTCATGGCGGCGTCCTGGTAAAGAGTCGGTTGTACACCGTACGATCTAGTGTCCAGTAACTCCCTACCACCCCCACCTGTTTATCCACAGATAAACAAGAACTGATGGTGCCCGTCTCTCCTGGTGTCTCAGCCACTGTGTACCCAAACTGCCACATTTCAGTGATACGTCCTCGACCAGATATTACAACTAGGAAATTACCACGCCATGTTGCCATTCCTATACAGATGACAGAAAATCCTATGCTACTCATGTTGTAAAACTTATGAATCACCAACGAATTCAATATTGCAAAAATATCGAATATCCCACACCGTAATAATTCTGAATTTAGTAAAGTTGCAATGAGACACGAGCTACTAATCACGACAGTTTCAAAATTTCGACATGTTCCTCACGTGAAGACAACTGTTGAACAGTTCAAAATTACTTCCCGAATAGAAATCTGCTTTCTTGTTACCCATCTGTCGAAATGGGTAACATGCAGTTCCGATTTTACCCCCATTTTACCAAATTTTACAAAATACAGTGCTAACGCCCGGTAGCTGATGAGAGCTACTAGCCCTGGAAGGCAGGGAAACAGTATGGATATAAAATCAGCTGCGATATACAGTAATACTACGGACTGCGGAATATCGCTTTTTTTTTTTTAGAGCGATTGGTTTAGTTGGAAACCTCGTAGATGGATCTATATCCGGTGCTCAGTACAGCTCGATATTGCTCCGATCAAATTTAGCAGGATTTTCTCCGCGATCGTACTAACCAACAGAGAAAATGGTCCGTAAAGAAACAAAGTTCTGTAACAGAGACAGGCCTGGAGAATCTGACAATAGTTGATAAATAGCGCCCTAAATCAAGGGAGAGCTTGTGAGGAACTCAAGATCAGTACAGCGGTTCCTCATACTTGCACGTCCAGACCGCTGCTGAGCAGCCTTACGATGTTAATGGAAAATTTGTCTTATCATCCAGAAGCAAGCTGAAATTGCGGCATTACCCGAAGATTTTATTTCATGTATGGTAACAAATGTTTGTTAACTCGAGCGTGACCCTTACGGATGTGGTCAAGAGTCGCCTTATCAGGATTGTACTGTCGTGCTCAAAAGGGTCAGAGTTTTCTACGAGGACGGAGATTATTGACGATGAACAATAACATGCGATAACATTTATCTTATCATAAAGATATGATAAGATAATAGTGAATGATGTTCAAACCGAAATGAACACCCAATAAGCCCCACGGTGGGCGGCCCGCGAGCTGAACGAAAAAAAAAAAATGTAACCACAGATCGTCGCCAACATACAGAAGGGTTGCATATCAATACAGAAAGCGGCCAGTGACGAAACCGTGTACCTTGTTTCCAGGCAAGTTTGGAATGAGTACAGGCCGCAGTCGCTCACAGCCATTCTCTAGTTGTCCTTTGCAATGTGCTGAAACTACAGCCCACTATGCACAACCAGGCACCAAAGACCCGACCCTAACACTGTTTCCAAAGGAACCTTTCCTTTCACCTTTGAGCTTCGTGTCGATCCGAGCCAGAACATCCAGGTTTCTTAAACATACTACTTATCCCTATCCCTCCTCGTCTTTGTTTCATCTACACACAGACACCCCAGCTTTAGCCTCCGAGAAAGATGAGCACTCCTGGCTTGGTCTCTTCTGCTCCTTCTGTTCGAAATTCAAATACAAGAATGGGAGGATTTACAGTCCCCACTCCCGGCCCTCTTAGTCGCCTTCCACTACACGCAAAAAATACGGAGGGAGAATTCTTTCTCCCCTTACCTCAGAGATAGTATATCTTCAATTCTATTTCAGTATGGTGCAGAGAGTTAGCCCCTCTTAGCAATGAAAATGGATTCAGGAGGTAATCAACCGGCCCTACAAGGGATGTGAACTAAACCCAATTGAAAACTTATGGACCATCGTGTGTCGGTTGTGGCAGGTAAGAGAACCAGCTAAGCTTTGAGGATATGTGCAGACGGTGTGGCCAAACTTCCCACGCCGACCGGATATATCTATGCATCTTGTCCAGTCCATGCTGGATCTGGTGAACGAGGGGATCGGTGTTTAGAGCTCAGAACTGTTGGTGATAATACTGTATGAATGAAGATCTTAAGTTGTATGTTTAAACATTTAACAAAACATTATGCAGTTTATTTCGAGTGTAATTTACTACAATGCCACAAAAGTGCATCATGAAATGACCATAATGTTTTCTACAGCTGAATAGATAAGTGGAAAGGTGTGGAGAAGGAGCCGAAAGTTTGTGGCATTAAATCTGACACCAAAAACAAATATTTGTACATATAATATATGCAAAAGTATAAGTGACTGCTTTTGATTTTGTGCAAGTATAAGTGACTGCTTTTGATTTTGTGCAAGTATAAGTGACTGCTTTTGATTTTGTGCTTAAGGATGTCGTATTGTCTTCTACTGCTACTGTTCACAGTATAAACTACTTTTATACATGGACTTTACTCTCTGGTTAACTTTAGAATGGTTTTCCAAACGAAATGACACAGAACACGCCTCCCCAAACACTTTGGGCAACCAGGATGAACGAACTGTCTAGTCGCCAAAATGCCTTTCTTAGCAACACGTAATCACGCACACGACAATGACAACACCTGTCAATATCATGTTTATGTATGATGGCCAGTAGCTCCTTAAACGTATCAATGATATACGAGCAAATACAAAAAAAAAAATCTTGTATTTCATGCGATCAATCGAAAACAAACACGAATAAAAAAGTGACGTTCATGACAAACTACAAAGCTTAATATGCAGAGAATAAGGTTTGATATTTGCACCAAATCCTATCAGAAAAAGAGTATAAAAACTGTTGGGGTAGCTTACAACGGATTACCCAGAGAAAACGAAGTGAAACCCCTGTGCCAGCCGTAGGAACTGTCCTACCCCAACCTCTTCCCTCATGTCCGCCCACACACCACCCGGCTTCCCTCCTCCCTCATCGCTTACCTAACTGATCCCAGTTCTCAAGCTTTTTTTTTCTGTTTGACACCCAACCTCCATTCTAACTTTCTCTCCATCCTTTTCCCAAACTTTTTTCTCTCCATTCTTTTCCTTAACTTTTCTCCTTCCTTCACGCTCCCGTTCCCTTCCTTCACATCCTTCTGGATGGAGATAATGAGCAATGTAACTGGGGGCTTCGAAACCCGAGGCGCTCGGACCCTAGAGGTTCAGTCACGCCTGAGCAGATCGAGGATTCAGTTCACGACGATACTCCAATTCTTAAACGAATAGGCTACACATACAATATGGAAATAACGCTTAAGAACAGTAAAATTAAATAATCCAAATTATGAAAACTCGGTATAGCTCTAGTTTACGGTAACGACAGATTTATCTTGTAGAATTAGATGAAATGCACACTAAGAGACTCCTTGTACTAGTTGGAATGATTCAGACGAGGTGGGGAAGGAGCTAATTGGATATCTAACTTTTTTCGCTCAAGTGATACTGAAAATTTCAGGACTATGATCTAGAAAGGTTTGAGGTAAAATCAAGAGCTGTAAACCATCTAAATATAATCAGAACCTTCGAGTACCTCACGGCCGAGATCTACCTCAGACTGATATAATAGTCGACATGCGTCAATTACATTGTTTTCTTCCTTCTACCATATTGGTTGCATGCATTTGCAGAAATCAAACAATCGGCGAACGCAAGCAATCAAAATCAGCGAATGAACCTCCCATCAACTAAATGCAAACGCCATATTTTTATAACATCTAAAATAAGGCAAGTTAAATTGCAAGAGGACGTCAAGTTTTCATAGGGTCTTGATATTTACAAGCTATTCACTTACTTTTACCTCACAATGATCCCGCTATCATTAACTATACAACACCATAGGATAAAAGATTAATCTTCAAATCAAGCTCCCCAGATTTACAATTGTTATGCAATTCTTCCAAAAGTGCATTTGCTTAACGATACTTATTTCATATACAGATTATCTAAAGGTAGCCAGGGACGAATCAAGGTCCTGATAGGCCGGGGCATAAGTGATCCAAAACGGTCTATAATACACATTCAAATAGTAACGAACATCTCATGGTTTTAATTTCTAGAATGAGACCAGACGAAAAGTAAAAGACTGTTGCTCCTAAGAACGCTAAAAAAAAAAAAAGATTGTTGCAGCGTCGGCTCAAATCGCATTTGTTAGCCTCCCACAATGCCGCTCCCAGTGTGCGGGGTCCGGGGGTGCGTCCCCTCAGCTTCCCTACGTACCCACTGAAGGTAGGCCGATAATCGATATTTTCCTCGGGTGATTTTTCATCCCGTTTTCCATTTCATTCACCCTATCTGGAGGTCTTGAATGGTTTCCTATATTAACTTGGTAGTCTTAGTGTTATGTTCTCTACGGAAGCGGCCACATCCGCTCATGGTTAACCTGCTTCTGAAGGTTGTTCACCTGTTGCTGCCTTTGCGTCCAAGTAATCAGTCAGAGGAGCCTTACGACCTGATCTGCGCATTTTCCCCCTAGCAATTAAATTCTAAGGATAAGGCTAATACTAATTTCTAAAACTATATTATGTGCCTTAGCCACTACTTTCGCACGCCTTAGTAGTCTAGTATAAGAAGAGTCCACACTGAATAGTCTAAGGTAATCATGTATCAAATTCTTAAGTGTCTAAATACCAATATGCAATAAAAGTGCATAGAATTCATTCTAATCAAGTCTCTCAGTCTCCGGAACGACTTCATCCCCGCAAACACTAAAACAAAGTTCATCTCAAACCCTAATCCCAACACTGTCCACAGATAATAGTTGTCCGACATCGAGTTCGTCCTCACTAATTTCATTAATGTTCCCTTCAAGACCGACCTCCTGAGATCGGTGGGTTTTCTGCAACTTCGGGCAAGTGGATGCCTTCAAACGTTGCCATTTGTACCAATTTGTTGGCTGCTGAATCGTATTTCAATAAACGACCGTTTGCGCACGAAATTTTCCAGCCTGGAAGTCACAAAAGAAGAGACCAGACTTTGAACCATAACTGAATTTACATAACCGTTTAAACACACGTAGATAACACACCCCGAGAAATACATATAGATATTAACATCTAAAACTTCCACCAACCGTTGGGTCAACACGAGAAAAATTCAAAATTATCTGTTGCAATGTCATTTATCAGCCACTACTCACATCGGGACGAATTTGCTTGAATGTACTGGTAGCAGATATGAAGTGCATACCTTAAGGTTTGACTATATTTACAGGGCAACATATAGAAAGGACATTTTAGAATAATCTTCAGAAACATACATTTGGGTGTTGTATTACTGCTCCGAAAATTATTCATAAATGAAGATATGAAATGTAGGACGTAAATACAAAAGTAAAACTGTACGGCTGGTGGCAGGCAACTCAGTGTTATGATCAGCAACTTATATTCCTCATGTCGGGAGAGTGCAATTTGCGTAAGCGTTGCAAGGGACGGGAGTAGTGAATGAACCATTATCACTAGGCAAAGGTGCAAGTGATTGTTCTTCAAAGTACAATCGTCAGATATGCATCAGACGAATTACCGCCGTAGCATGAAACTGAAAAAGTTTCTTAACGATGAGGATGATGTCCCTCCATACATACATGGTGCGATATACATGGCATGATTCAAATGTGCGTGTTACTGGACGAGGTCTTTCTTTTCAACAGCTGTACACTTATCTATCACACTAAGAGTTCCTAGTAATAGCAGGTTCACGTGTACTATAGTATAACACTGAAAGTTAATTAGCAAGAGTGACAATCTAAATTCATTAATAACATCCGACATCATACGCGTGTCTTGGATCTAAACTAGGATAAGCGACTTTTGTTAATTCCTTAGAAAGCAAAACTAAGTTTCTATAAATGACAACAACGCGAAGGAATCTGTTGAAAGGAATACCAACTTTGGCAATGGAAACCTTTAACAAATTCCATCCACCGTTGTTACGAGTCGTTAGTCTGGGGGGGGGGGGGTGATAACCTGTACGTTTTAAGATGTATGATTGGATGCATCAAAACGCCATCATAAACACTTTCTTCTCACGTTTCACTTTGTACAACTGGTAAAGCAATATAACGAAATGCACTAATTTACGAAAAGCGCCGTTAGATCACGCAGTCTATCATGCTAGAATAATCAAGTAAAATGGGCAACATACAACAGAAAGAACTAATTCCTAACTAATGCAAATAAACTTAGCCTTAAGATGACGACCGGTTGCACACGTAAACCCAAACTGATAGAGTCACCACACAGACGGTCTTGGAGGAGGAGACCCAGTTTATACAACAACCAGACCGGGAATGAGTGAAAACCCGGCCACGCAGCCAACGCCTTGGGCTGGGCAACCACACAGTCACCAAAGACCGTTTGACCAGGGTCTAATAAACACTAAAGAGCTGCATAAATGTGTATTGTTAAAAATTAGATAATCTTACAAAAGTAAAGACATGAAAAAATAATGTACCATACAAGAATATAAACTTAAATCACTCGCTCCGAGACCAGACGAGTAAGTGAGGGTTAATAACGCCTAGTAGGCCTGTTTCAAACTGCCGCCTCCCATCACAGTAATACACTAGCTACATACTCTACAATGCCTTATCTTCAGACAACAAATACAAAAACAAGCATGATGGTAATATGAGGTTGATCATGCCCTCTTTAATTTAAAGTAAATCTGACGAATTTAAAGTAGGTCTGACCAGAATTTAGGAAACTGGTGAGCAAAGCATAATCTCCGTCCCAGCCTCACATCACCTACCGTCACTATCGTCTCTTAAGTTAGGGTGCCTCTCGGGTGTTGGATTAGATGACTGTAAATTACATCAACTGTTTTCGTGATTTCAGTAATAACTTTCTCCGATATCAAGTAAATTTCTCCTACGTTATTTGCCTTGCTGGTTATGACGTAGTACGTCAGAGAGTTTTACGTTTAAATATTCTACCTTCCACTACAAGGCTGATCTTAAGGTTAAGGTTGCGCCAATGTTTGCGAAAGCGTTGTTCCGAAACTGAGGCTATAACATTCTGATTTGATCAAATACCGACCGTAGACAGGAACAGTTAAGTGCAACCACCACTTCATCAGTGAGAACTAGGTCCTCGCCTTCCTCACCTACCAAAGTTACGAAACTCGAATGCCTCAGCGGCTTAATATGAGGATGAGCCCAGCAAAGGCGCCACGTCAAGTATAGGACAAGAAGACTGAGTACCCACATGTCTGCAAGAATGTGATCTTTTGACTACACCTGAATGACAAATACCTTCAAGTATGCAAGACTTCTTATTGAGTATGTGATCAAATTGGATAACTTCATGCGAGTCGGAACACACGGCCGAATGCACTTTTCCGCGACCATCACTCGTTTCCACCACCTGCCTGGGTCAAGTTAGTGGTTCGTTGTAAAGCAGCGGAGGGGGAAGAGGACGACGACAGAGGCGGTAATGAGCAGGTGTGAGCTGAGATGCAGTCTCTTCGGGAACAGAAACGGAGTAGGCAGATCTTCGAGTGTCGTACGGAATGGCGAACCCAGATCTGTAAATTCAGTAATCTAAATGAGACACGTGAGGTACGTGTTCCGTTCGCATTTCTCCAGTCACTATGTGCTCTAAACTAAATTTATGACCATGTAATTTCTCAACGACTCGATATGGGTCGAAGAATTTCTCGCTCAGCTCTGGCATTGGGCCTGACCGTTCCTTAACTTGTACTATAACTAGCTGTCCTACTTAAACCACACATTTTCGAAAACTTTTGTCGCTCTTAACCATGTTTAGATTTGTATTGTGTAGAGAAACATAAATACGTTTAAATACTTACTATGTTTGCACCAGCCTGCTCGTGATATATAGGTTGTGGTTTGAGAATGATATACCATAAGGCAGTCTCTTTTCGGTACCTACAAGATAGAATGCAGCGAATCTCCAACTAAAAGATTAATGGCAATATTTATTGAGCTTTGTTCCATGGGAATAAAGCTTATCCCAACAATCACTTGGGATTCTGGATTTGGCGCATTTAAGTCCAAGTCTCTCCTATTTAGCCGCTCAACCCAACCATTGACAGCTGAATGATACGCGATAGTGTTGACCTTACGATTACCATACGACTTACATATCTCACACAGGATATCATTGTTGAATCCGATACCATTATCAGACAACGTTACCTTTGGTGTGGTATGTCTGCAAGTAATGTTGACGTGAAATGCTCTTGCCACCTCAACCACCGTCTTATGTTTTAATGTGTACCAGTTCACAATATCTAGATGAAGTGTCAATCATGACCAGAAGGTGGCGGTTACCGTCCTCAGCGGGGTGAAGTCCACTGAGCAGGTCTAGAAAAATTTTGTCCCAAGGTTTATCTAAAATAATATGTCACTATAGGAGCCGTGCCGTCACGTGACCTTTATGCACGGCACATGAGTGACATCTACCCACATACACGCGTATATCCTGGATCGTACCGGACCACTGCTTGAGATGCGCCAATCTGATCGTTCTGTCCTTACAAGGATGGCCACTACCATGAGAATCATGATCACGGTTTACATCTGGAACCCAGCTTCGGGGGACCATAAGCTGCAGGTTCCCTATTCTACTTTGTCCTCTATCTGTGGGTATCTTCCTGTGCACACTTTATTATCAATAACATCGAACTCCTCAGAGGTACTATCCTTTCCCCTGTAACTGGAGGACATCTATCCTTAAAAAACGCATCGGGGAGCCATAATAAGAAGTCCTGTAACTGCGCAATTTCCATAATTCTCTTACTAATACTACTCGAAGATGGCACTATGGTGTCGTTACATATGTAAGACGCGATAATGCAACGCTGCTTTATCTCTTACCGCAGAGGTACTCAAACGTAGGATTATACTCCTGTATGGTTGAGCACCAACGGCCAAATTTCCCTTTGTGATTCCTTTTACTAAATAGTTGCATAACAAGGGCGTGGTCTGTTAATACATGAATTAAAATTTATCCATTAGGAGACCATATGGCCAAACCCTCCAGTTCCGTTACAGAATAATTAGACTCTAGTTGAGAGAATGTTCAACTGGCATAAGCAATGGGAACAGGTTAATCATATTTATACTGCATCAAGGCTGCTCCTTGACCTTTGCTGGAATCCTAAGTCGCTAAGATAAAAGGTTCTGAAAAATTGGGGAGATGAAGGACTGTGGCTTTGGGAAAAGCTTCCTTCAAGATATCAAATGCTTGCTGTTGTGGTTCATTCCACTAGAATCTCTTATCCTACTTCAGTATGCCTAATAATAGCTTAACTTTCCACGCAAAATCACGAATGAAAGCTCAATAAGATACCGCAAGACCTGCGAAAGACCGCTTGGCATCTGCTGACGAAGGCGTGGGAAAACCTCTCATTGTTTTGACTGTCATTACACGTAGTGATTCCTT
Source organism: Panulirus inflatus (assembly GCA_032361765.1). Lineage (NCBI taxonomy): Eukaryota > Metazoa > Arthropoda > Malacostraca > Decapoda > Palinuridae > Panulirus > Panulirus inflatus. The sequence continues at coordinate 760 of JAUUDY010470913.1, read as the reverse complement.
CTTCGTTTACCACATAACCTAAAACTTTAAGTTCCTTAATCAAGAAACGACATTTTGATTACCTGATCTGTAGTTCTGTCCATCCTAACCTTTGCAAGACGGTCTCAAGCTTTGCAAGATGTTATCATCCTCTGACATAATAATGAATGTCGTCTAAGTTACCCATTAAGGTTCTTCCTAAGAGATCCTGAAAAACGGAGTGCATTAAAGGCGCAAAAGTAATGGTAGAGTTCCTTAAAACCCATGTGTCCCTGAGGACTAGAAAATGTCTGCCAAAAACCTTCCCCAAGGTCAAGAGCTATAAACCTGGTTATTTTCCCAGCGTTTTACAAGACACACATTACAAGTGAAGAAAATGGATCAGATAAAGTAACTTCAAGAAGTCTATAACCAATGACAGGGCGAGATTCCGTCAAAATTAGGGCTAATTAACAAGGGAACGTTGCAGTGGCTCGCTCAGTACATCATTGATAACTACCTGATCACCCACAGCAGGAATGGGTCACGAGATATGCTGGAATATAAAGTGGTCTGGTGTCAGGACACTGGTTAATTCTATGCCGAAGTAATGCATTATCAAGCTTTTCACCAAGTAGAGTAACAGCATGTTTATGTCTGTAACAAGCCTAGCTGAATCTTCCGCGCCAGGATAATGTAAAGTGTTCACACGTTTCCCCAGCGGTCGAGCGGTCACGGGTGTCACGGTCACAAGGTTGAACTGAAGGTGGTTTGGCAAATAAATGTATCAGGTGTGGAAGTA
>JAUUDY010470802.1:0-10794 GCA_032361765.1 Panulirus inflatus | reverse complement strand
TCTCTCTCTCTCTCTCTCTCTCTCTCTCTCTCTCTCTCTCTCTCTCTCTCTCTCTCTCTCTCTCTCTCCTTCTGCCGTATTTAACCTTTTTGTTAGTTTTTCTTCTCTCATTATCTTCATAAGTCCAAACTTTTTCAGCACACCCTGGTCAGCTTTATCAAAACTGATCTATGATTAATAGCTGATCTGTATTCTGGGATTATGTTATGAAAAATTACTTCATTTCGACATTTCTGTTGTGTAAAACAGTATTCAATGTGTTTAGTCACGGTACTCATCGTACTTGCGGATAGAATCAAAGAAATCGTGCTATTAGGGGACTGTAATGGAAATCATCGTATTCATGAGTTAAGTCATGGAATCATAGTAATTTCGAGGTTAGGTCGTTGAGATCCTTATATTTAAGGTATTAAGCCAGGTAAATCCTCGTATTTATAGGGTTAAGTTACGGGATTCCTCATATCTAGAGGTTTAGTCATGGAATTCATCGCATCTATTCGTTGATTAAGTTACAGAAATTCTTCCATAGAGTTTCCGGCATCAAACAGGCTAAGCCATCGTACCACATAGGAAACAAGGTTGTCGTTTAAAGAGGTCAAGCCGTCGTGCTTAAGAGGTTAAACCCTCATCCTCAAGACATAAAGCCAGAGCGCTTCAGAGGCTAAGCTTCTGTGTTCCCTGTTAGTGAAGCTATCGTGTTCAAAACATTAAGCCTTTTTATGACCCAAATTGTTAACCCTTCTTGCTCAGGATGTTAAACTTTCGTGCTCAAGACGTTCAACCCTTGTGCTCAAAACATTCAGCCGTCTTGCCTATGGTGTTAAAGCCCTCAGGATCAGGAGTTAAGCCCTCTTGCAAATGATGTTTAAAGACCTCGCGCTCAAAACGATGAGCTGTTGCGTTTATGTTAGAACATCGTGCTCATGCCATTAAGCCTCTCTGCTCAAAAGGTGAAACCGCCATGCTCAAGAGCTTAAGTTACTGTGTTTGAAATTTATTCATGTTTTCCCAAGGCCGAAAGAGTTGTATATCACCCCTTCCCCCTCCCCCGGCTTGGGTTCGGCCCAGCTTGCCAGCCAGCAGTTGCTGCTCCCCCAACAGCCAACAAACCTGCTATACTCCAATACCCACCACGCCTGCTGTGCACCACTAGCCTCCACACTGCTGTACTCCAACAGCCAACTTACCTGTTGTGCTCCAACAACTAACACACTTGCTGTACTCCAGTAGTCATCACACATGCTTTGCTCCAACAGCCGCCATATCTGCCGCGCTCCATCAGCCACTACACTTGCTGTGCTCCAACAACCTCCACACGAGCTGTGCTCCAACAGGCAATACATCTGCTGTACTCCAACAGCCACAATACATGCTGTACTCCAACAGCCACAATACATGCTGTGCTTTTACAGTCACTACAGCTGCTGTGCTCCAATAGTCATTATGCCTGCTATTCTCCAACAACCACCTCACCTGTTGTCCTCCAACAGCTGATACACCTGCTGTGCTAAAGCAGCTACCGCCGCTGCTGTTGCTCCAACAGCCACTATACCTACCGTGCTTTAACAGCAAATACACCAGTTGTGTTCCAACAGCCATCGCAGCTACTATTGCCCTAAAAGCCACTATACCTCCTGTGCTCCAACAGTCCCTACTCCTGCTGTGCTCCAACAGTCACTACGTCCACTCTGCTCCAACAGCCAAACAGTTACTCCAGTAGCCACGACATCTGTTGTTACTCCAAAAGCCATCGCAAAAGCTGCTGCTCAATACACCTGACGTGCTCCAGCAGCCACTACACCTACTGTGCTCCAACAGCCACTACAGCTGCTGTTACTCCAGCAGGCACTACAACTGCTTCTAATCCAAAAGCCACTACAGCTGCTGGTACTCCAACAGGCACTACAACTTTATCTCATTCAATAGCCACCACAGCTGCTGTTGTGGTCCAATAACCTCATTTCGGTCCAAGACTCACAGTTGCCACGCGAGTTTTGCAAGTTGACCCGAGTTGACCTGCTGGTGATTACACTGCACGGAACCTGGCCTCTCCTCCCCTCCACCTTCCCAGTAGGGCAGGGGTCTGACTGACCCACCCCTCTCCCTTCACCTCCCCAGTAGGGCAGGGGTCTAACTGACCCACCCCTCTCCCTTCACTTCCCCAGTGGGGCGGCGGTGTGACTGCATCCAATCATTACACTAATTCGTTTCAATCAATTTTTCACAAGAGTTACATAACCGTTGTTTTCTTACTGTAAAGTTTTGGGGGATGTGTCGCTGCATGTGTTACCTGAAGGCGCAAAAGAACTGTGAAAACTCTACACCATAAACAGGCACAGACTGAAGGAAGTGAATTCCCAAAAAGATTAGTATCTTAATTTCAACCGGCGCGCCATAACTGTTGGATTACTGTCAGTACTGGATAAGCTTAGATACACCCTTCTCATCAGCATCCACCTGACTGGATTATCAATGATCCACCCACTCGTTCACCCATACTTTAGACGGCCTTCCCCTCAGTTCACACACCCTCCTATGAAAGTACATACACTCACTTTACCAACCCAACTATAAAGACACATACACTCTGATCACACACCCTCCTGTAACGACACACTCAGATCACACACCCTCCTATAAAGACACATACACTCAGGTCACACACCCTCCTATGAAAGCACATACACTCACTTTACCAACCCAACTATAAAGACACATACACTCTCATCACACACCCTCCTGTAACGACAAACTCAGATCACACACCCTCCTATAAAGACACATACACTCAGACCATACACCCTCCTATGAAAACATATACACTCACTTTACCAACCCAACTATAAAGACATATACACTCTCATCACACACCCTCCTGTAACGACAAACTCAGATCACACACCCTTCTATAAAGACACATACACTCAGATCACATACCCTCCTATAAAGTCACATACACTCAGATCACATACCCTCCTATAAAGACACATACACTCAGATCACACACCCTCCTATAAAGACACATACACTCAGATCATACACCCTCCTATAAAGATACACACTCAGATCACACACCCTCCTACAAAGACACATACGCTCAGATCACACACCCTCCTATAAAGACATACTCAGATCACACACACTCCTATAAAGACATACTCAGATCACACACACTCCTATATAGACACTCAGATCACACACCCTCCTATAAAGACACACTCAGATCACACACCCACCTAAAGGACAAATACTAAGATCACATACCCTCCTATAAAGATACATCCTCAGATCACACACTCTACTATAAAAACGCAATCAAATCACACCTCCTCCTGTAAAGACATACACTCAGATCACACACCCTCCTATAAAGACACATACTCAAATCACACACTCTCCTGTAAAGACATACTCAGATCACACACCCTCCTATAAAGATACACACTCAGATCACTCACCCTCCTTTAAAGACGCATGCACTCAGATCACTCCCTCCTACAAAGACACATACACTCAGATCACACACCCTCCTATAAAGACGCATACACTCAGATCACACACACACCCCTATAAAGACACATACACTCAGATCACATACCCTTTTATAAAGACACATACACTCAGATCACATACCCTCCTACAAAGACACTTACACTCAGATCACGCACCCTCCTATAAAGATCACACATCCTACTATAAAGACACACACACTCAGATCACACACCCTCCTATGACAACACACACTCAGATCACACACACCCCTAAAAAGACATACTCAGATAACACATCCTCCTATAATGATAAACACTCAGATCACACACCTTACTATAAAAACACACGCAGATCACACAATCTCCTACAAAGACACATATACTTAGATCACACACCTTCCTATAAAGACACATACTCAGATCATACACCTTCCTATATAAATAGACACTCAGATCACACTACAATAAAACGCACCCAGATCACACACCCTCCTATAAAAATACATACACTCACATCACACGCCCTCCTGTGAAGACACATACCCTCAGATCACATGTTCTTCTATGAAGACACTGACACTCTGTCGTACACCGTCTTATGACAATCCATTCACTCACATCACATATCCTCCTATGAAGACAAACTCACATCACACTCCCTCTTACGAAGACACAGACATTCAGATCACTTACCCTCCTACATTCAGATTACGCATCTTCCCATGAAGACATAGTCAGATCACGCACAACCTCTCATGAAGACACAGACACTCAAATGACACACACCCTCCCATGAAGATGTATATACTTACATCACACACCCTCCTATGAAGGCAGATACACTCATATGACACGCTCCTGCAAAGATACATGAATTCAGTTTACACACCGTCTCATGAAGATACATAGTACACTCTTGTGACTTCCTCGCCTGCGAGGAAACATTTACCCTGATCACACCCTCGTCTAGTAAGAGATACACATTCAGATCATACTCTCGTTCGTGAAGATGCACACAGTCAGAACACATCCCTGTCTGAGGAGTTATAACTTCCCAGATCAAGTATGATTAGAATACGGACACTCTAACTTAGAACTCCCTTACTTTAAGTAAGGACTGTTTTTCTTTAGATATGGACTTTCTTGCTTTAAAAACTGACTTTGTTACTTTGAATATATACTTACTTACTTTGAATAAAAGCTATTTTACGTTGAATATGAGCTTTTCTAGTTAAAGACGGACTTTCTTACTTTAAATGCGAACCCACTTACTTTTAATACGACTTTCGCACTAAAACTGATATTCTTCCTTAAAGGAATCTTTATAAGGTACCTCTTTTTACCACTGAACTTTATGTGGTTACAAATAGTGGCTCACAATATATCTAAGAAACTTTCCTTGAGCTCAAAGTCATCTACATAAGGATAAAGCACATTTTCAGAGAAAGGTGATAGTCACTGCCCGGAAATCATCTTCCTATTAGTTTAACGTCTGCAGTTGGAAAACTTATGGAAATCGCTCATCCCTGACAAATCTGCTTGATTTCTTTTATGATATAATCAATATGTATGACGAAAGTAAAGCACTCGATGTTATCTATCTAGATTTTCAAAAAACTTTCAATAAGGATCCCGATCATAGGTTATTAGCAAATATTTCGTCACATGCCAGTGATGGGGTTGTTCTTCAGTGCACCAGTAATTTGGTTGACTGGCCGTAAACACAGTTCAGATTAATGGTTCAGCCTCAGAATGGTGGACGTAACAAGTGGAGTGCCACAAGGAGCAGTCTCAGAACCAGTTCTCTTTCGCATTTATATTAATGATATTGGTGATGGAATGCATTGCAAGAAATCAAAATCGCTGATGATAGAAAGCTGGGAAATATTCTAACAAATTGACTTGAACGTCTACAGCTTCAAACTGGCACAGACAAACCGATGGACTGGGCTCAAAGGTGGCAAGTGAATTTTGATATCGATAAGTGCAAAGTTTCACATATTGGTAGCAAAAGAAAAGGCAAGCTACAATATGAATTCTGTCGAACTGCGAAAGATATATGAGGAAAAGACTTGGGCATAATAATCTCCAGTGACCTTAAACCACGTACGCAGTGCACAGACGCAGAGAGATGAGCTCGCAAAATTCTTGGATTCATGGGTAGGGCCTTCGAATTCATGTCCAGTTTTGATCATCCTACCAAAAGGGGAAAAAAAGACAGAATGGAGAAAGTACAGCGTCGAGCTACCAAGATGATTCCTGGACTGAGAAACAAATCTTGTGGGAGCAGATTGAACCACCTGAATCTAGTTTAGAAAAGAGAAGATTAAGAGGTGTTCTAATGCAAGGATTCAAAATTATCAAACACTTTGATAATATTGATCTGTCAAGTTGCTTTCGACTTGATTCGTCTGATTTTGCTCGCCTTGGATGAGGCGAGGTACTTTTTCTTCAATAGCATTGTTGACATCTGTAATGCTTTGCCAGTCAGAGTGGTCGAAAGTAGTACTACAGATACGTTTAAGAATAGACTTGAAAACACTTGACTTCAAGTCCATGACTTACACTATTTGCACCTCTGTGGTCACAGTATCAATTTCCTGGTTATCATATTTGAATTATCTGTATACTTCTAACCCTTACTACACTAACCTGTGTGTTCCTGATATCTTCCACTTTCACAAACAGCGTCGATAGGTCCTAGTGGTCTTTTGCTGTTTAAACTCCTTTGTATTCCTTTGCAATCCTTTGTATTCATGAAAAATATTTGAACTATGAAAAGCAGTGTATGCAGGTATCTAAGCAGGTGTCCATTAGTATCTCAGATACTTATTAACTAGTAAATCCTTGAAGAAAGTATCAAAAGTAACTTCAGTGATATCGACCATTGAGTCAGCACGGCAGCGAAGCTATTGCCTCTGTTTATGGTACAGAAACCAGGGAGTAAGCTTTTGTTGTTTCAGGATGAACAACTATCTGACGATTTGCCCCAACATCTGGCAAATTGTTTCAGACGCCAAACAGCAACTAATGTACGATTTATCCATACCTAAGTGAACGAAACAAAGAACAAATTTATTTTTCAAGTATTCCGACTGTTGAGAGTCTGCAGATGGCGGTCAATGACGATGGAAAGAGAAGAGAACTTCGTCGTAGATCTTCCGAGGAAGAAAAATCCTGCGGAGAGTTCCAAGAGATGGCGTGTTCGCGTGCCGGGGAGTCATTTCCCAGCTCTGGCTGGATTGTTCAGCTGAATGGGGGGCCCCTAATTCCCTTCGATCGTGGGAATTAAACTAAAACTATGTGATTACAGCTTGTTAGCATTGGCATCGACTTACCCCGCGATTAAGAATTGATTTAGGGCAAAGAACGGAATGGAAAAATGGTTTTGTAATACAAGCATCGCGTGAAGGCTCTGTAGTGGAGGTAGGGAGGGAGGCCAGGCCCCTTCGTGGAGTTGGCCGAAACAATGTGGGTTATCGTCATGTCGTCCTCCAGTTTAATCTGCCTGTGGTCGTGAATTGATTTATGTTTTGTACAAGATTATTCTCGTCCGTTTGTGAGGTTATTTTGTCTTAAGTTTATTCGACTTCCGTAATGAGTTTATTTTATATTTTCATTTTGTTCATCGATTCGGACCCGTAACGTGCGGTTTATTTCATTCTGGTTTTGAAGGTATGTGTGTGCAGTCGTATTGTGTTTGTTGATTTATTTTTCTTTCGATTTTGTGTGGGTTCTTTTGTCTGCCTTATTACTTAAGCGTATTTCATTATTCATCATCACCTGTCGAGTATGACTGTGGTGTATGTGGTTTGTCCCTCACTGTGTACACGGTATAGTGTGTATTGTATGATTTCCACCATAATATGGTTGACCTGACCCCATAAAGGTCATGTCAAAGGTCAAGTGGTATCAAGGGTGTACTGAAGATGCTTTTGTCAGGAATAAAGCGGAATTAGGTTTGTCAAGAACGTAGTCAAGATGCATTGTGTGGTGCCGACACCCGCCACAGCGAACATTATGGGAGTGGTGGTGTGCAGGTAGGCGGACTGCATTCGCTCGCAAATGTTGGCGTTTCTTGTTTCTATCTCATATCTCGATCTATTTGTACTTTAAAAAAGAGATGAAACACTCCAGATCATAGCTTTTAAACTCTGCAGTAAACACTTTGAACGTACAAAACTACTTCTAACTCCTTACTTCGACGGGCATATACCGGTGTCTTGTTTTAAGAAAATCTAGAATATTATGTAATACTTCTGGTAACTTAGCAATCGATTACGAGATAGAATGACCACACACGAGACATACCACCCACACACCAGACACACACTACCCACACACCACAGAATCAATACCCACACATCAGACACGCTACCAACACACCAGACACACACTATCCACACACCACCCACGCTACCAACACACTAGACACAGTACCCACACACCCCGGACACACGAAACACTATCACACAACAGGCACACTATGCACACACGACCTACGCTACCAACACACTAGACACACACTACCCACACACCACTCATATTACCGACACACCAGACACACACTATCCACACACCACCCATATTACTAACATACCAGACACACACTACCCAGGCATTACAGATAAGCCAGACACAACCCACACAACAGACACACTACCCACACATCAAACACACTACCAACACACCAGATATACACTACCCACACATTACAGATACACCAGACATAACCCACACAACAGACACACAGCCTACACAACAGGCACACTACCTACACACCATCCACGTTACTAACACACTAGACACATAGTACCCACACACCAGAGACTCACTACCCACACTACTCACGCAGCAGGCGCACTACCCACACACCACCCACACTATCAACACACCAGACGCATACTACCCACACACCTCACAAGCTACCAACATACCAGACACATGATATCCACACACCACAGACTCACTATCCACACACCAGACACTACCCTCACAACAGGCACACCACCCACGCTACCAGCACACCAAACAAACCATGCCCACACACCTAAGACACACTATCCGCAAACCAACTATGCTATCAACATAATAAACACACCATACACACACACCAAAGACACACTACCCACACACCAGACACTACCCACACTACAGGTACACTACCCACATACCACTCACGCTATCAACATACCGGGCACACAATATCCACAAGAAACTTTTACATAACTTCAAAGCACACAGAATCGGTGAAGAACTCTGTGCATGTATCAGAGACTGGCTTACCGGTAGAAAGTAGCGTATAGTAGTAAACGGCGAAGCCTCAGATTGGCTAAACGTAACGAGTAATGTGCCACAGGGGTCGTCCTAGGCCCAATTCTTTTCATGATATACATTGATGACCTAGAACTCGGTCTCATATCTAAGATCTACAAACTTGCTGTAAACAGACGGGACTGTGAAAGGATCCATAGAGATCTTAACTTACTAACATAGTGATCAGCAGACTGCAAGTGAAGTTTAATGTAAACAAGTGTAAAGTTATGCAATTGGAGACAATAATATACGTTACGACTACAGGCTATTCGGAAACTCTCTAACTAAAGTAAATGAAGAAAAGGACCTTGGAGTTGTCATCAGCAGCAATCTGAAGTACACTAAACAGTGTCCAGCAGTAAGTAAAAAAGGGCAACCAAATATTAGGTTTCATAGCCAGGAACACAGATTACAAGACGCCAGAAACAATTCTCGCACCTTGAAGATGCAGTTCAGTTTTGGTTCCCGTACTACAAAAAAGACGGGGAAAAATTAGAGCAAGTACAAAGACGCGCGACAAAATTGTTCCCATCTCTTAGAAATCTGGCTTACGAAGAGAGGCCTAAACGATTGGATCTCTTCTCTCTTAAAAAGCGCAGACTTCGCGGCGACTTAATCCAAGTGTTCAAAATTTTTAACAAGTCTGATAAGTAAATCTCGAACATCTTTTCGAAATAAAAGAAAATATGGTTACCAGGACAAATGGAGTATAACTTCTTTTCCTATAAGTGTGTTGAGCACTGGAATAAGTTACTGCCAGACGTAGTAAATGCTAAGACTATGAATACCTTCAAATGTCATTTAGACAAATATTTTGTAAATTCAGGTACACTGAGAAAGCCGCCAGAAATAGACTGTATAAACGACAGCGTTAACGGGGACAGTAGAAGGCTAATGTGTAGCAGCGGGGTGTCGGTGATAGCTTAAGAACTGCTGAACGGAATTGTATTTTCTTGTCAGGTTAAACTCCTTTTTCTTTCTTACCAGACAACCCAGTCGTGGGCCAATCAGGCCTCCTGTGGTCTGTCTTTCCCATGTAAACTCATGTAAACACATAACGGTACTCTACCCACACACCACAGACACACTACCCACACAACACACACACTACCCACACACCACAGACACACTACCCACACACCACCCATGCTACTAACACACCAGGCACACATTAACCATACAGTACACCAAAGATACAATACCCACACAATAGAAGACTTCCTACACACCATCCATGCTACTAACACACCAGGCACACATTACCCACACACTAGAAACACACTACACACACACACAGTACCCACACACCAGATACACTCCCTACGCATCTAAAACACAATACACACACATAAGAAGCACGACCCACATCAGTCACATGACCTACATTAATTATGCTAACCACATTAACCACCTCAGTCACACTAACCACAGCCTTTTATTTGATATAGATAATCTACTTAGGAGAGCATATCACGGTCTAGCTAACGATGTAACTAGGGTGAGAGGGGTAACTGTGGAAGGTGGGTCGGTGAGGATGAGAATCTGACTGTGAAAGGGATCTGAGGGACAAGGCGTCCAATTTGACCACTATAACGGTAGCGGTAGAGGATGGATGGAACCTTGGCGGTATGGATCCTCGGGGAGTAGCTGTAACCTTACAGGCAGATGAATTACCATAGAAAGGTCAAGCAGGGTCAGTTGGGTACAACTCAAGCAGTATGAGTAGCGGGTTAGCACAGATACAGGTCAACTCTCGGGTAACTTTTAGGACCAATGGTCCAGTGCAGTGAGGGTCAGAGTAAGGCGGCGAACCCAACACAGGTGGAGAATTGTCTCTCTCCCGCTGCTGCACACGCAGAAAAAAAAGCAAATTCAGTCCAGAAATCAACTGCAAGAAAGTTTGATATACACCAATGCCCGGAACATCATTACGAAACGCGATGAACTTATATCCTTTGCAGTTACTGAAAAAAAAAGAAATACTGTT